>JAWDJV010000198.1:0-29534 GCA_033119285.1 Teratosphaeriaceae sp. CCFEE 6253 | reverse complement strand
CCCAGGCAGTGAGACGTCGCGGCTTGGATCCCACGCCCGACGGCCGGGATGTAGCCCTCGATGGTGGTCGTGTAGTGTGCGCCCGGAAACTGCTCGTTCACCGTCTTCTTGCCCTTCACGACCGGGACCGCGAGCAGCTCTTCGTAGATGGCGGCATAGTGATCCAGGATCTGCCGTACCTCCACCCCAGCCTCCTCCTCCGTCCTATGAGCCGTGTGCCCCTCTTGCCATAAGAACTCTCTTGACCGAATGAAGGGCATCGGATGCTTGAACTCCCACCGTACCACATTATTCCACTGGTTCATCTTCAACGGCAGATCCCGATGTGACCGAATCTTCTTGCTGTAGAAGCTATACATCGCCGTCTCACTCGTCGGCCGCACCGCGAGCCGCTTCTCCAGCTTGTTCTTCCCGCCCTCCGTCACCCATGCGACCTCCGCCGCGAAGCCTTCGATGTGATCCTTCTCCCTTTGCAGATTGGCTTCGCTGATGAAGAGCGGGAAGTAGCAGTTCTTGACGCCCATCTTGCGGATGCGCTGGTTGAAGAACTCCTGGATGAACTCCCAGATGCGGTAGGAGCCCGGCTGGTAGATGTAGCAGCCTGGCACGTCGGTGAAGTCGAGGAGCTCGCCCTTGGTGATGGTCTGCTGGTACCACTCCGATAGGTCTTCGTTCTTGCCGACCGTGATGCCTATGAGTTCCGGCTCGCCCATCTTCTTCTTCGACTGCTGCTGCAGCGGCTTGTCGGCTTTTGACTTGGCACCGCTCTTCTGCTCTTTGCGCTCTTTTGGCTTCTTCTCTGGCTTCGCTGTCGGCGCTGCTGCTTCTGTCTTCGGCGGGTCTTCTGTCAGCTTGAGGGCTCCAACCCCTTCTGCTGCGCCGTCGCCGGACATTGTGGGAGGGCCAGGGAGCGCTTGAAGTGAGATTGAGCTGTGTAGTGTGTGGTCTATGGTGGCCGCGTCTTCGAGTCACACTCCCGCAGCTTTGCAGACAACTCCTCGAACTATGTTTGGAGGTCGGAGTCAAACAATGTGACTCTTGAGGCACGAGTAATGTTTCACTGTGACACGCGAGTTCCGCCCCGCCGTTCCCACGTGTACCCACGCAATGGCATGTCTCAGCATGGAGTCCCGGCACATAGGCCAGTGATAATTGGGTGTGCATGTATGAATACATGTAACAGCCTCTTTCAAGCGACGGGATGATGGCACGTTTGCCGGCGTCTTGAGGCCATTGGTGTGGCGCGGGACTGTGCTGTCGTGCACACCGCCGCCGCACACATGTTCGACCCTACGACTTCTGGATCTCCTCCGCTCGCCGTACCTCCACCTCCCCATTCTCCAACCCAAAGTACACCGCCACCGGCTTCGACCCGCCCTGACCTCCTGACGCCTGCGCCTCATCCCCATTCCTTCCGTGGAACAGACCCACCTCCAGCACGCCATTGATCATCTTGATCCGCGCCGCCAGCGCATCAACGTCCCAGACCCCGTCCTTCCCGCTCCCATCCTTCCCTTGCTGCACATCCGTGGGACTGAGCATCGTCTTAAACGGTGCGTCGATGATGTAGAAGCTCTGATCCGTCTGTATCGGCCCCGTCTTCGCCAGACTGTGCTCCCGGATCTTGGCATCGGGTGAGCCGATGAGGTTGAGTTCACGGAGCACGCTCTGATATGCGATCGGCGCGACCTCGATAGGTATACTTGGCCAATTCGTCAAGAGCCTCTTCTGGTTCTTCCGGTAATCCGCGATGCACACGAACTTCTTACTTCGGCACGCGACCAACTTCTCTTGAAACAGACACGCTCCGCCTCCCTTGATGCAATTCAACTCCTCGTCCACCTCATCCGCACCATCGAAGCACACCTCCAGCATCGCGTCTTGCGGGAGCGAGTCGAAGGCTATGGGCAGCAGACCCGCCTGCTCGATGACTTTCCGCGAGTTCCATCCGGTGGGGACGAACCAATTCATGTGGTTGGGCGGCGGTGGGTTCTTCTTGAGGTGCTCTTTGATGGCTTCCACGCCGTAGACGATGGTGCTGCCGGAGCCGATGCCGACGAAGCGCATCTCGCTGCGGAAGAAGTCCTCGACGGCGCGGAAGGCGGCTTTGCGTTTGGCGGCTTCAATGCCGTCGAGGTCGGGCTTCTTCCTTTCGTCCGGCATCGCGGGTGAGGTGATGATGTTGCGGGTGAATTTGCGGTGGAGGGGATGGGCAGGACGGCGTGCTGAAGCGCTTGGTCGGCACTGGCTCGAGACGGGGGAGGAGCCTCGTAGGAAATGTGTGACAAGGCGAATGGATGAGATGGGAGCTTTGCCGTCGTCAGTTGGCCGGCTAAAGTGTAGAGGCCTGAGAGGTCGTACTCAGGAGCATCCAATGGGTTGTAGAGTTGTAGGAAGTGTTGGAGCAGGTCTTTGGTGCTTTGGTAATTCTTCTGCAAGTTTCATACACTTCTACCACGTGGAAACGAATGTTTGATCAGCGCTGAGTGAGTCTGGAGCTTGCGGGCTGCACTTGCCCCAGCGGGACCACCCCACCATGCGACCCCGCCACTAGCGTGGCTTCCTCGTGCCTCGGCGGATCACGATCTCCCAGGCACCGAAACGTGCATGTGAGTTCGAACGCGACACCGTGCGCTACCATCCACCACGATGGCCACCTCCATTGACGCGGATGTGCCGCCGCCACTGCACGTTCTACCCAAGGCGAAGGAGAAGAAGTATGACCGGCAACTCCGCCTCTGGGGCGCCAGCGGGCAGGTCGCGTTGGAGAAGACGCACATCCTCCTCATCAACAATGGACCGGGCGTGACGGGCGTGGAGGCGCTGAAGAACCTCGTCTTGCCGGGCGTCGGCCACTTCACCATCCTCGACCCGGCCATGGTCTCCGAGGCGGATCTCGGCGTCAACTTTTTCCTGGAGGATACCTCGCTCGGCAAGTTCCGCGCGGAGGAGACGGTCAGGCTTCTGTTGGAACTCAACCCGGAAGTGCAAGGGTACGCACTCACTACACCGCTGGAGATGTGCCTCGATCAGCTCGTGGATGGTAACCTACCCGCGCCGGAGGGGGACCTCGTGCCGCCGTACAGCATGGTGCTAGTCGCAGCACCCATAGACGCGACCATAATGGACATGTTACGGACACAGATGCACACGTACCGTATGCCGCTCTTCTACTTCCACTCAGTGGGCTTCCTCTCGACCTTTTCCATGTTGGTACCGGACGCGTTCCCGATCATCGACACGCACCCGGATTCCTCAACGACCACTGATCTGCGACTGCTGACGCCTTGGCCCGAGCTGTCCCAATTCACAGTCGAGATGACGAAGGGCTTGGAAGAGGGCACGATGAAGGCGGCAGACAAGGCACACATCCCGTGGGTCTGCATCCTCCTGCACTACCTCGAGCAGTGGAAGCAGAAGCATGACGGGAAGGCGCCGGACAACTACAACGACAAGGGCGAGTTCCGCTCCCTGGTACGGGCCGGCGATCCAAGTGAGGAGAATTTCGACGAGGCGTGCGCAGCGGTACTCAAGAGTCTGAACCCACCCACGGCACCGAGCGCAGTCCGGGAGATCTTTGCGGCACCCGAGGCGATAGAAGCCGAGGGCGGCTCACCCTCCTTCTGGGTGATCGTGCGTGCTGTATCCCAGTTCTACAATACCCGCGGCCAGCTGCCTCTCCCGGGTGCGGTGCCAGACATGAAGGCGCAATCAGCCGATTTCATCCGGCTCCAAAACATCTACAAAGCGAAGGCCCGCGCCGACTGTGCCGAGGTCCTCGACAACGTCCGCACGATCGAGAAGGACACGAAGCGCATCTTCATGCGGAAAGTCGACGAAGGGGAGGTCGCGAATTTCTGCAAAGGCGCCGCGCACATCCACCTGGTCCGCGGCCGGGCGTTCCAGGTCGCTCAAGAACACTGCACCATCGTATTTGGGGAGCGCGCGAAAGCCATGGCGAACGAGCTCAGTATGCCGGACAGTCTGATCAGTCTGTATATCGCGTTTCTGGCCTACGACACCTTCATCGCCTCGCACTCCGCGGAAGAAGACCTCATCGGAGGGCAAGGTCTTCAAATCCCAGGAACCGACCAGAGGGAAAGGGAATTCCGCGCCGACGTGGAGACTATGACGAATATGGCGTACAAGATCGTCGACAACCTGGTTAAGGAGGCCGGCATTTCGCTCGAGGATGCGGAGTACAGCGATGTCAAGAAGCGGACTGCGAAGTACTGCCTGGAGATCGTCAGGGCGGGAGGGGGCGAGCTGCACAATGTGGCCAGTGTGACGGGGGGGCTAATCGCGCAGGAGGTGATCAAGGTGATTACGCAGCAGTATGTCCCCGTGGACAATACGTGCGTGTTTGATGGGGTGACGAGCCGGACCCAGGTTCTGCGTGTCAGCGATGCGAGGGCTGACTGGTTGTGAGTTGGGAGGCGAGGCGTTATGGCGGACAATCTGAGCATTTCAGTGGTGTGCGCTGTCTCAGTGCACAAGGACGAGGCGTTGGCCAGGGGGGCCGTGGCGCTGCATATGATACGGGACTCGCTGCACATATTGCTAAGTTGCTCGGTGGACAGGTCAAAGACCACTGCATGGCGGGCTACGACGGAAACCACGACGAGTGCTTGGCAGAACGCAAGATCATTCGAAGTGAACACTTCGATCGTGCCTACCGCATGCGCTGTACCACACCAGCGCTTACAATTGCCCTCATTGACACCGCCAAGGAGCCGCCGGATCAATTCCGGACGAGATCCGCCCCCATCTCCGCGACTCCACAAAAGCCCCGACATCCCACCTCTCCCGCCCCATCTCTCCTCCTGCACTCTGCCGAGATCCGGGGTTTCGTGAGATCTCCACGCGCGACATCGACTTCTCCGCTGCACACGTCGTCACCGGGATCAGGATGCCGGAGCCTGCCAACCCGGAATGGGCTTGCCTGGGTTCGGGACCGCATGGCTCTAGGAGTAAGCATAAACACGCCTTTTCTCTTGGTCTCAGCCTCTTTCGCTCTCGTCGTTCATCCTCCTCGTTGCAACTTGGTCTTGGGTCCGCGCTCCGCCAAACTGTCTTGAACGGTAGCAAAGATGATCAAACTCCAGCTCTTCGGCCGCGGCCTGAAGCTGCAGATCGCCATAATGATCACCTGTCCAAATGGCCTTCATCCTGTAAGCCTCGTCAAGCAACGGCCTGAATAAGACGTCCAAGCAATTGACACCTCTTGGCGAGCAGGTTCGGTTACGATCAGGGAGTCTTTTCCGGCATCGTCACGAACGAGGACTGGCTCGAGACCTTTGGACACCCGGGCAGCGGGCCGGAAGGCATCATCGTCTCGATCTACAACCTTGGCGCTTTCAGTGGGTGCATCCTGACGTTCATCTAGGGCGAGAAGTTGGGGAGGAGACTGTGTATGTGGGTTGCTATGGGCTGGATCGTGAGTCTCCTCTACGCCCGGGGTGCTGGAATTGGTATGGCTGACGTCCGCAGATCGTCGGCGCGATCCTGCAATGCACCTCGTACTCCGTCGCGCAGATCATGGTCGCGCGATACATCACGGGCATCGGGACCGGGATCGAGACGTCGACGGTGCCGATGTATCAGAGCGAGCTCTGCGATGCGGACAAGCGCGGTCGCATCGTCTCGTCCGAGCCGCTGTTCGTGGGGGTGGGCATTGTCATTGCGTATTGTGAGCGCTTAGAGGTATGCTAGGTGCGTGGCAGGAGGCTGACGATGTGCCGTAGTCTTCGACTATGGCATGCGCTATGTTGGAGGACCTGTTGCATGGCGTGTGCCGATTGCTTGCCAAGGGTGAGCATCGACGTCGCATTGATTGCCTTGTGGATCCGATGCTAACGCAGCGGTAGTAAACAGCAGAACCCTCCGCACCTCAGCGCCACCACTTCGCACGAGCCTGCTTGCAGCACCTCAGTCGAGCTGACAACGGCGTGAACAGTGATCTTCGCCTTCCTCGTCATCTTCCTGGTCTTCGGCGTCCCGGAGAGCCCGCGTTGGCTCTACTACCACGGCAGGAACGAAGAAGCTATGCAAGTCATGTGCGACGTTTGGGACTCACCGCTAGATGGCGAAAAGGTGGTTCAGATGCAAACCGAGATCCTGGACACCATCGCGCTCGAGAAGAAGCATGGCGAGTAGGTCGCTGTCACATACAAAGCCCACGATCACCTGCGAGACGCCTGCTAACCACCGACCTCAACACCGCTAGGTACAGGTGGTCGCAGATCCTCAAACGGGACAGAGTGCAGACTGGACGACGAGTACTAGGTAGGCATAGTGTGATACGGGCAGAGAACTCGTGCTGACATTGAGACAGTACGTGCCTACGGAACCCATATGCTATGATGCGGATGTCCTGTGCACGTCACTTGCTAACACCAGTGATCCCGCCAGCTGGCCTATGGCATGCAGTTCATGAACCAAGTGGGCGGAATCAACCTTGTGGTAGGTCCATGACAGGCTGCGTTCCCTTAACGTGAGACATTTGCTGACATCCCTAGGTATACTACGTGCCATCCGCTTTGCAGTATAATGTCGGCCTGTCACCGAACCTGTCCTTGGTGATTGGTGGTTGCGTCCAGACGATGTTGTAAGTCGGGAGCGAGGTGCTACTCACGCGAGAAGCCGCCACTGACCACTGCTTCTACTAGCTTCTTCGGTTCTCTCATCCCAACATTCTTCCTGGACCGTATGGGTCGCCGACGCCCGATGATGTGGGGCTCTGCTGGGCTCGCGGTGTCCATGATGATGATTGCAGTCTTGCTCAGCTTCTCGGTGGATAGAGGGTACTCTGCGAAGCTGCAGAAAGCGACGTCTTCGGCCAGCGTCACGTTCTTCTTCACATACATGCTCTTCTTTGGTTCGACGGTATGCCTCCCATGGGCCCAATCGGAATAACTTCAGGGCATTGGCTGATAGCGTGAACTGCAGGCGAACTGCATCCCCTGGGTCTACGTGCCCGAGATCTTGCCGTTGCACGCGAGAGCGAAAGGAACCGCAATCGGGATCAGCTCCAACTGGCTCTGGAAGTATGTATAAGCCTTCGACCTTACATTGAAGTGCTCATGCTGACTTCGTGCACACAGCTTCGTCATTGTCATGATAACGCCAACTCTGCTCAACAACCTGAAGTGGACAGGCTACCTGTGAGCTAATACCTAATTAATCGTCGCCCGCCTGGACTGACACGCTGGTGATAGCATCTTCATGGCCACCAACCTGCTCTTCATCCCGCTGGTGTACTTCTGCTATCCCGAGGTAAGACCACAGGACCTGCGCGGTTTCCGCGACATCGCGATGCTGACGGTGCGCTCACTGCACAGACCACCAACCTCACTCTAGAAGACGTCGACAACCTTTTCATCACAGAAGGCGAGCACGACGGCAAGACGTTGACTACGCCAAATCAGCCTGTGCAGGAGAGTCTCAAGGCTCAGCATCCGGACGATGACGAGAAGCTGGCGGGAGGGATTGGTGCTTCGTCGACGGAGCACGTGGAGGCGCCGGACGAGATCAAGGACGACAAGTCTGGGTAGAGGTGGATATAGTCGTGAATCGTATCGTTCGGCGAGCCTGCCTCTTGAACAAGCTCATTTGAACGATCAAGTTCTTCAGGTCCCGAGGAGTACCTCATCCGAATCAGAGTCTGGGAAGACCCCAAATGACATTCCCTCAAAATGGGCACTTCTTCCTCGCAACATGTATTGACCGACCGGGTTACTATAAATGATTTAAAGCGCAGTGTTGTGTCTGGAGAGCTCTGCAACAGCTTGTTTATGTACGTACTGTCGTGCACAGTGGCTGGCTTTCGGCCGTAAAGTCGCAATCGCTGCAGAACACGGAACAACGCGACATCTGCTTCGGAGGCATTTGCGAGCCTACAGGTCGGCCGTAAAGCCCGGCCATTGTGTATATCTCTACAGTGCCCACGGTGTCGTTTGCATGCATCGCATTCCGACAAGCATTGAAGACAGCAGCATTACCCAAGCGATCAGCCCCGACATCCATCTCAAGCATCCATCAACCCACAACCCAAAACGCGATACCTGATATACCTGATATACCTTCAGGATGTGCTGCCGCCGTCGTCAGCAGCGCGCACCCGTCGCCGTTACTCTAGGCAAGAAGGTCTACGACAAGTACCAGGAGCACAAAGCCGAAAAGCGGGCCAAGGCCCAGAGCCTGTCACTGAATGCAACTCGGAGCTGCGAAACCTCCATGGTCGATGCAGCCAGGATCGACATGTCCGAGAAGACCGAGATCGCACCACCGAGCTATCAAGAGGCCGTTCCAGCACAGCGCACTACGATGTCGAAGTCGCAGCAGCTCGCCGTCGTCTCCAAGCAAGGCTGGATCGGATCAAGCGAGACTTTCAGAGACTACGACGGCGAAGACTCCAAGAGCTCGAAGGAGGCCAGTCGGTGGCCGAGCAGACGGTCTTGAGGGTGCAAAGATGTAGGACGTGGCGTCGGTATCAGGGGGTGCGCCTGGTCCGGCGGTGGATGTTCGGCGTGGAGAGAACTGGAGGATGGGATGGCAGCGCCAGGAGGCCTAGCAGGTGGTCAGACGCGCAGATCGGAGGGTCCATGGTGGCAGTCGCTGCTGATGTGGGTGTCCGTGTCTGTTTGTTGATGTGGGTTGCTGGGGCGGATGCGCGACGTCCCACGGTGTCTGGAGGCGTATCTGTCTCGCTTAATTCTGTACCAAGCACAGCATGAGTCGTCGCGACACCCAGTACTACTGAATGTCTGCTCGTCCTGTCAGGATGTTTCGAGAACGAAAGGAGGTTCATCGAGATTCTTCCTTCGATGTTTGTCCAAGCCGGTCGAGCGCCTGAGTTCCATCATGGCGGGGCACGGATATAAGATACCACTACTTCCACCCCGATACAGTCGACGACCATGCTGCTGTGCACGCGATGCATCCTCCATCGGTGGCCATCGCAACACTTCCATCGTGGTAGACGGGGGCGCGATCATGGCGGCGCTCCTCGAGCTCAGCCGTAAGTGTGCTGATCAGCACGATCAACGATGTCGATCGCTAACGGCCATGCCCTGCCCTCAGATGAGCTGCTGCACTGCATCTTTGCCGACATCGATCCTACCGACCTGCCCGTGTTGAAGAAGACATGCCGGGACCTCAACAATTACATCCGCGGCAATAGGCTGCTACACAAGGACATCTATGTGCGACGGTATGACGAGCCGAGATGTAGTGACACGGAGCCGGACTGGGAACGGCAACTGCAAGACTTGACGAGATTGGAGCGCATTCTACACAACGACAACAAGCAGACCAAGCTGGAGAGCCTAGAGTTCGTCTCCGAGCATATCAATCGGCTGGTGGAAACGGCGCATCGCGACAACGAGTTGTCGCTAAACCTCCAGATACTCAGCGACCACTTCACCGATCAGAGCAATGTCGACACCTTCCTCTGCTCCAGCATGCTGTTCGAACGCGCTGGAAATGAGAATCAGCGTCCGGCTGAGACGGAGGAGCTACAGCAGGCGTCGGCGAAGCTGCACTGCTTGTTCGGCGTACCCATCGATGTCATACCAAGCCGCTTGTCGCATTCGTACCAACGACCAGACTTGAGCCTTTCTCCCTCCTCATGCACCAGATTGCAGATGCGACCGCTGCCGACCCACACATATGCTCGCAGCAAAGTCTACGACTTACGGCAATACACCGAGCACACCTTGTGGGGCCCCTTCATGGCCGATGGCTCGCAACGGGTCGACTGGGAGAAGGTCGAAGCGGTCATGATCGTGCTCGGCTTCAACCTCAACAAGTTCACGGAGCGCTCCGATGGCCGCTGGCCCAAAGTGTGGAACAAGCCGTTCATGGGCGCCTCGCCGAACTCCTACCTCAGCCATCCCCCTCTAGCCGCACCATCAAAAGAAGAAGATGAAGAACCCGATAGCATGCACAAGATCCGTGAGCTGGCCCTCGCCCTGGATGCCCAGGACCCGTACGGCGTGACCGGCACCTGGATGCGCGTCGTCTGCTTCCTCGACTACAACGACCTCTACGCCTTCAACTTCACCAACAGCCTCCCCGACACGGATCGCTGGGACCCCATCGACACGGAAGAAGGTATCGTTGACCTCGAGGAAAAGGTATCGTTGCAAGCCGCGCAAGCTGATTGTGAGTGCGTGTAGCCATCCGACTGATCAAGATTAAGCTGCAAGTCACCAAGATCGAGCCGCCGGGCAGTGGGGATGAGGGGGAGGAAGAGGATGACGATGGGATGGACTGGAGTCGCTTCCGTGGTGAGAGGTTGCCGGTGGTGCACTTCCGGGGCAATTCGAGGAGTCTGCATGCCAGTTGGGATCCAAATGCTAACAGCAAGATCAGAGGTAGGTGTGCCCCTGTGCAGCACACCCAAGATGTGTGTGTACTGATGACCTGCAGGCACGGTCCGGCAGACGCCCGAAGGCGAGATTCGCTGGACCACGTTCTCGATCTTCCACGGTGAAGAACGGTGGCGGTCGGAAGGCATCCAGGTCGGCGGGCTGCGTAGCGCACGAGGCGTACTGGGCAATTGGTTTGACAAGTGCGTGCATGGGCGCTTCATGAGAGCTGTATTGTAGCTTTGCTAATATCTACAAGGGACTATGATATCCATGGCCCAGCGGGCCCCACGGCCTTCTGGAAGATCACTGATGAGCTCGAAGATGACAAGAGCAGCAACATGCCGCTTGCGTACTACTGAGCGGGAGGACTCGAGCTGCACTGCAGACTGTGTGGTGGATGGCTTGATGCGATGGCTATATGTATCTGCTGGAACTGCACTCCGAACAAATGAAATCTGCCAATTCCAGTTGATATGTGACGTTCGGGAAGCGATAGACGGCCACTGCTTTTGATGGAAGATGCTATGCTACCCGTCTCAAGGCCAGATCTACACCAGAGGCTTCCAATGCCAATGTCATTTGCCCATATATACATTGATCTCGGTGCCTCAGTGGGACAAGGCGGATGACGTGTCCTCGCGCGGAGCCGAACCATCAACATCCTTGACCGCCTTCTCCTTCACACCACCACCATTGCCGACCGATTTGAGCAGGGACTCGTACTACAAGCCCTTGCTGGCAGCGCCGGCGTGGTGGGAATTGGAGGAGGACCCCGTGGTCACCGGGGCCGTGTTCTCCTTGGCCATCGCGCCGCCCTTGCTCCCTGCGCCGCCGGCGACGATCTCGTCCTCGGTCTTCTTGTTGCCGTGCACGATGAGCTTGTTGATGAAGCTGCCCTGCTTGCCGTACGGCTCCTCGTGGTTCTCCTCCGCTTTGCGCATCTCCTTCTGCATATGGCGGTAAGTCTCGTCGTCGACGTCGGACTCGTCGTCATAGTCGTTCAGGTTGGCTGTGGGCCGCTGTTAGCCGCGCGAGACTGGGCAGGGTTGAGGTGTGCGGGCTCGTACGCTGGGGGTCCTTCATGGACAGCTTGCGCCTCAGCTTCTCCCTGACGTTCTGCATGGTTGCGGGTGGTGGGTGGTGTTGGTGGTTTTGAGTTACGAGTGATGTCTGACGATGTTAGCTCGGGCCGAGCGTCTGGGTTTTCTTGGACAATACCTTCAGCTTCTCCCCTGTCGAATCTAAAATCAGGTACCGGAGTGCAGTGTGGTGCAATTGGAGAGGGAGTGAGGTGGTGTGTGGCAGTGTTGTCGAAACGTCACGACCCCGCCAGCCATTGTGGGGCACTCGACGCCACCGGGCTCATGTGCCCACTTTGCCCAGCCGTCCACGTGCTCGTCCCTTCTTCGGCCCAAACATCCCGACGAACCCGACTGCCGGCAGGCAAAAGCACATCAGGGACTGGCAGCCGAAGTGTTCACGATACAACAGCGAGCGAACGGAGTCCGGTCTCGGGTCGTCCGATCGACGTGATCTACCAGGCGTGGCCGCCAACCGGCGCACAACGACCTCGGCGACGCGTCTTTACGCGTACCACTCAATATTGATGAACGTCAAGCGCGGCACGACAGGCATTGTCGCGACAGTTGGCCACGATTGACGCTGCAGTAGCCCGGCAGTATAGTCGCCGCGATGCTCCATGAGGTGCTGCTCGCCTTGTCCGGACACCCGTCACCCCTGTTCCAGAAGCAAGAACCCAATGGCGGACCTCATTCCTCAGACATCCACTCCCTGTTGTCACCCTCAGAGGCAGCGTTGTTGCAGTCAATCGGTACCCTTGCCGAGCAGCACCGTCGACTTCGAGCTCACGTAGAGGCGATCTCCTCGAAGCATCAGTCAACCATTTGCCGAGCAGTAGCGACGAGCATCCGGCAGTCTTTCCTAGCGCGCTTCCAGAAGAAGATCTTGAATGTCGAAGGCAAGATCTTGACAAGGGATGCGACAGTCGTCGGTGCCTATGATATCGTTCCTCTCGCCACCATCGTTGGTGAATTCGATGATTGGCACAGGCTGATGTCCTGGCTGTGCAGGACAGCTTGTCTGATGCAACGAAAGTCGGGTCCGAACGAGGCTTCGCATGCTTCGCAAGGTTGCTCGGGCGCTACGTTAATCAACTACTTGCGGGCTCAGGCGAACACAGGCTTCCCGGAGATCGAGCAGGCAGCCATCGAGCTCAGCAGGGTTGCGGAGCTGGCATGGTTGCGGAAGCTTGCGCCATGGGTCGTCCACGGTAAGCTACCAGTCCACGCCGCTGGCGACTTCTTCGTACAAGCGGACCCAGGCGACAAGCATACCTTTCAGAAGCGGGCCGAGCTCACGCCCGAGCTCGTTGCGACCGCCACGGCCACGTCGATCGTGTTCGTCGGTGCTTGCCTGAACCGAATCGAACACCTCCGGCGGAACGGCCGAGCATCCGGATCATCTACTGCGCACGACATCGATGACAGACAGCTCGCTGCCACCCACTTGCAGCATCTGACGTCCCTGCCATTGCCGATCCACCATGCGCAGCTATCTCGTGCGATCTCGAGCATCAGGCTGTCGCTCTCGCAGAACGTTCTGCAGCGTCTGTTGCCCATGTCTGACATCACACGACTGCTCTCTTGCCTCAGGAGATACTTCCTGCTCGGCCAAGGAGAGTTTGCAATGGCACTCATCGAGGAAGCCGAGGCTCGGTTGCTAGCGAGGCAGCAGAGTACGAGCAGATTGCTGCAGCAAGACCCGACGAAGGCGTTGAAGTCGCTGTCGATCAAGGACGCAGAGCTGCATCAGGCGCTGCGCTCGACATGGAAGCGCCTAGCGCGAGACGAGGATGCCGAAGACTTGGTACTGGAGTTTGCTAGGACTCATATGACCCTTGGTTCGCCTACAAGTCACACTGAGCATAAGAGGTCGTCCGAAAGTAGTAATGATGGCAAGGCACGACTGTCTCACATCGCCTTCAGCGACCTGCTCTTTCCGATGGCCACAGTGTTGGGCTTGGATGTCACATCGCCTCTGGATCTGTTCATAACGCCGGCGGACATTGAGATGTACGCGGCCGTGAACTCCTACCTCCTGGCGATCAGACGCGCTCAAATCCGGCTTGCCGGCTTGTGGCGGCGTACGAGCGCGCGCCGCACTCGCACCTCTGTGCCAAGGATGGCTGAACGCGCAAGACAGACGCGCAAGGTGTGGGCGACCAGCAGCGCCGCTCTGAGTCTGGTTTCAGAGACCGCTGCGTATTTCGAGGCCGAAGTGGTGCAAGGCTCTTGCGACCACTTCGAGCGCTGGGTCGCTAAGCCCACGTCGAGTGAAGGCCTGAACGACTCGTTGGCGAGCGTGCAGAAAGAGCCGCCAACGGATGTCGCGCAGCGAGATCCGGAAACGCTCTCGGCCGCGCACCGGGCATTCTGTGCTGCTCTGGCCTATGCGCTGATGTTGACCGACATGCCCTTCACACGCGAGCTGCGCTCCTTACTCGGAAACATCGACGCGCTTGTCGCCTTCTTCAACAGCCTGCTCAACGTTCAGCAGAGGTTGGACCTGGAGAGCGATGAAGACGGCGAGAGCGACTTCACCACTGGGGAAGAGGCACGGCTTTCCCTCGAGCTCGATCGTGCGCGGAAGAAGGTGGACAGCGACGCGCGGTCTGTCGTCCATCGCCTGCGGCAGCTGGACCACGAGCGGATTGGATTGGGCCGGTATCTGGAGGTTGACATGGCTGAGAGCGGAGCCTTCGAGCCTTGGAAGGGCGGTGGGGTGGACCGACTGCTGATGAAGGTGGATTTTGGACGAGTCAGCGACTACGACTACGACTTGGCTTGAAGGCGGACAACAAGCAATTCGGCATGATACAATTGGTATCACAGGTTTTCGCCATCCCTAATGCCACCCCTTGGATCATCGACAGGGACGCCGTCCACCTCTAAGCATCAGTCTGACAGGCATGCATCTCCGTCGTAGCGTGAAGCTGTCGCATCCCGCTTCAACTTCTGCAGTCGGCAGGGAGTAGCAAGAGGTCTTTCGCTTCACCCTTGCTCTCGTCAGACCGCAGAGAAGAAGCCCCGAAGATGCGGATGCTTTGAACGCCGCTTATCCCCCTTCCTCGCCAGCCCTCACGCGCAGCGCCCGCCACAGCTTCTCAAGATCCTCCTTTGGCGTGCTCGTCCAGAAACCGTGACGCCCTACCATGTCCGTGTACTCGAACTCGACACGCAGTACGCCGTTCCTCATCCAGCACCCCTTAGCCGCGAGCATGCTGTGGTACTGTCGGAGCTTTTTGGCGGCTAGCTTGGCCTTCCTGGCTTCGCGCCACCTCGGATCGCCGAGATGGACGGTATGCAGCAGATCGCGAGCAGGCTGCCCGATGGTGCGCAGCCAGGGCTGAAGCGCAGACAGGGGGCCCTTTATCCCGGTCCCGTTGTGGATGTGGAAGACGTTGCTGGCGTAGTACATTGCCAGGGCCTCAGCGCGGACTTGCTGGCAAGTATGGAGGAGTGCCGGCATTTCCCAGGTGATACCTTCTCGAGTGATGCATGAGTAGCCTCGAATGGTGACTGGGCCTTCCTCGAGGACGGCGAATTTGTAGACGAGGTTCCGGAGCTCTGGTGGCAACTGCGTGAAAGGGAAGATTGTCGAGCTGGCCATTCCGTCGTTTCGCCGCGATATTGGCGGTCTCGAGATGTGGTGCAATGGCCTGCGATGATGAAGGAGCGATGTGCTGCGATGTAATTGTGGTCGAAGGAGCACCGGATGTTGGGCTGCAAAAGTGACGCTATGCTCGCGTGAATGCACTCGGTGAATTGTCTGCAGCATGCAGCTAAGAACCCACGTCAAACAAGTAATAACGACATCCAGGGAAGTGCTCTTGCCCTCCAGAAGCCTTCCCGGAATCCGACGAACTTGTGGAAGCTGAGACTCCATCACGCACCCCTCGTGCTGGCGGCACACCGGCATTCGCCCTCACTACCCCGCATAGATGTACGGGGAGACAAATGTATTCAGTCTGCATTGATGCGGCCCATAGCCACCATGTGCATTCTCATGTGCTCGACAGATCGGCCGGTCCACCCCCAACCGATCCATCACATCCTTCATGCGAAGCCAGATGTATTCACCACAAGGCTGCCCGTTCGAGCAGTACGTCGCATCTTCCACGTGCGCATAGACCTGGACCGCGAGCACATCCTCCCGCATCCCACAGCCGGCCTTCTCCAGGCTCTCGGAGAAGAGCTCCAGGCCGAGTTCCGCGATCGGGAGGTGCTCGTACATAAGGCCCAGGCGGATGGTCGGGATGATGTTGCGAGTCTCGGGGGCTAGCGCCTGGAGCCAGTTGCACAGCGTGCGGTTGACGTTCCGGGAGTCAATCGAGAACTGGAAGATGTTGGCGGCGTAGTAGACGGTTGCCGCTTCGTTGCGGAGCTGACGACATGTGTGCAGGATAGCCGGCGGCTGCCAGGTCTTGTGATGCCAGTCCTCGAGGAACACATGTCTGTCGGCGACGTGGACAACGCTTTCATCTTCGTCGTCGTAGTCGAGGAGCAGTGTCTCCATAATCTCGTTGCGCAGCTCGGCCGGCAGCGCCAGCAAGTGGCAGGGCTCCACGTCTGTCATCTTGGTGTTCAAAGGTGTTGATGCAGAGAAGTCATCAGGGAGACATGGCGTTGATATACTAAAGCAAGAGTGGTGTAGGCAGGGTGATCATTAGGCAGCAGCGCACGGTCCAGCTTGGCATCCCGCCACGAGCTTGTATAAGATTGCACCAAGCAAGACATTCATGTCACTCTCGCATGAGTAGATGCCCATGAGCTAGAGATGGCCCTGCTTCCCATGAATCCGCCAGTACCAGTCCCCCCCTCCGCACGACCGTCTCAGAGTACCAGGCTCAAGGCAGACGGCCACCCGCTCAGTCTCGCGCCCATCCGGCGTAGAACGTCGTGTACGTCTGGCAATTGTCGTTACCCCACGTCATATGATTGACGCCGCTCGCTGGCGCCCTGGCGCAGACCTCAAACATCTGGGACACGCAGAAGTGGTCCGGCACCCATTGCGGCGGGTCGCAATTGCCGGCTTGACCATGCGTTAGCAGAGTGACCGCTTTGGTAGAGGAAGTACTTACGAATGCCGACCCACTTGCTGCCGTGGTACGCTCCGGCTGCAGCGTACGCGGACGGCATGACGAGGTCGTCGTTGGTTGTGTAGCAGAAGTCTAGGATCTAGGGTATGTCAGTCTCTGTGGTGTGAGGGTTGGGACAGGGTTGGCCCGTACGGCGAGGTAGATGTCGGGTTGTTTGAGGATGCAGGTAACGCTGTCCGCGACCGCCTGTACCCGTGTGAAGCTGGATGTCATGAATAGCATCGCGACGAGCTTGGGTAGCTGCATGGCTGTGGGCGTCTGTTGGTGTTGCCGGTGAAGGTCTTTGAGCTCATGAATAGAGTCAATGACCCGGAGAAGTTTATGTGCTTGGGAAACCCTGAGCAGTGTTGGATCGAAGCAGATGCTGCTCCGGCAGCTCGAATCACAAGTGAGCAGGAATCTGCTCACTGCTCACGCGGTACGCAGCGAGATAGCCGGTGCTCGGCACCTGATAGCATGTGCTGCAAGAGCCGCTGCGTGCTGACGCTTAGCCTACGGTCCAAATAGCAAGCCTGTTGTCTGGGGGTGATGCATCTGGTGCGCCATCTACGGTTTGTGTGGGTGCCGTTGCTGTGAGGTCGACAGGCCTAGCTTGGGTCTCGCCGTCTTCCTCGCCGTGTGTTCCTATCGGGACACGCCGACCCGAGCAAGTCGCCATGACAGCGCCGGCAGGGTGCCACACCGCACTCGACACAGGATCTGCTTCACCGTCAGCCGAGCGCACGCAAACCACCAGGAGAACTCTTACCACTATGCACTCCTATAGCGACATCCGGTGGCACACTCCCTTCCCTCTGCCCCGGATCCCTCCACATCCGCACACACCCATCCGTCCCACCACCCCACACCTCCCAGCCCTCCGCAGTGGGCACAACATCCACCCCCAAGTTTTGATTCGTCTCCGCCTTCCTCCCCTGCAGCCAAGCAACTCTATGCACCATGTTCCGCACATCATACACCTGGATCCCATCGCTCTGCCGCTCTGCCGCAAGCAAGTACCTCCCGTCCGGACTCCACCGGAGATGCATGATACCTGTCCCAGTCACAACATGCTTCTCGCTGGGCGGCGCGGCGACGGAGAAAGCGACCACGCACTCGCCGCCGCCTTGATCAGCGTAGAGACCGATCTCGCGCTCGGTGGTGCCGGCTGCGAGGAGGCCGTCGGTGTTGATATCAAGAGCGGTGACGATGCCTTTGCAGCCGAGGGATTGCGCGCCGTAAAATTTCCTGGCTTTCTTGCCCGGGACCAGCTTGTGAGTTGAGATGGGGCCCGAGTAGTTCCGGCCGCAGTCGAAGATGGACAATGAAATGTGGCCGCCAGCTAAGAAGTGCGTGCCATCGTTGGTGAAGACGAGGCTGTTGATTGTCAGGTAGCGCTCTGTGGTCGGGCTGATGAGGTTGTATTTTGCGGGCACGGTAGTGTAGTCTAGCACGTTGCGCAGGGCTAACGGCTGATCCGTAGACGAGTGCAAGACTAATGTGGTGGAGGGGTCCTGAAGGTTGAAGTGCGGATAGATGGCATAGCTCTGGATATTGCTTGGTGGTGCGTAGCTTGCATACTCGTCCAGTACACAGGGGGAGGCCTTTTCGTCTAGCAAGTCGGGAGGTAAGACGAAAGTCCTGAGCTGCTGGTCCTCGCTGTGAGTGACTATGGTGGTTCCATCGGGGCTGAATTGAGCTTCTCGGAACAGGTTCGATCGAGGACAGGCATGGCTAGTCTTGCTGTCTTTCGTCTCGACATCACCTTGGGCATTCTGGTAGGAGCCATGGCTGGTTGTTGCCACGCAATTGGCATGAATATCGTGTGTTGCCATGAGATGTCGTTGATGCGGCGAAGGCTGCACTACGGCCGACTATATGTCTCGGGAGTCCCGTTTCGGCATCGGAGTCGAAGCTCTTGAACTTCGATGCTTCGAGAAAAGTGATCCGACCAGTTCATCTGCCCTTCGCCAACCACAGACATCTACGCTCACCACGCCAATAGCCTCCAGCACTCCCCCGTAGCTCGCGCACCATCCCACCACAATGGTACGCTCGCGCCACCTCCCCACCTTTCCACCCCGTCTACTAATCACACCCCCTACCAGGCCACCGCCCTCCGCTCCATCAAATCCCTCGCCCCCCTCCTCGACCGCGTCCTCGTGCAGCGCGTGAAGGCCGAAGCCAAGACCGCCGGCGGCATTTTCCTCCCCGAGTCCGCGCAGAAGGAGCTGAACCAGGCCAACGTGCTGGCGGTAGGGCCCGGCGCGCTGGACAAGAAGGGCAACCGGTTACCGATGGGCGTGGCGATGGGCGACAAAGTCCTGATCCCGCAGTACGGCGGCAGCCCGATCAAGGTCGGCGAGGAGGAGTACTCGTTGTTCCGGGATTCGGAGTAAGTTTCACAGCGATGGTAGTATCGATCAGACGGCGGATGCTGACGCGAGACAGGATTTTGGCCAAGATCAACGAGTAGATGCAAGTAGCGAGAATGTGTACCAACAGTCGGAAGAGCATCGCATGTGTAGCATATTGAGCGTTTGTACTTGGGTTTCGCTGATGTATCTAGATACTGTGTAACTACCACTCTACTCACGACGAGCTCGTCCAGCTGCGCATACCGGCACCCGTGAACATACGGTTCTAGATGTCCAGCCAGGTGCCAAGTCTGCGTTCTGTAAGGTTCGATACAAGCCGGGCATATCAGAGACTGGTTGCCGACGCTAGAATGCTCGTGTGACTCAAGGCGGTGTCTGTACACTTTACATGACGCATTGCACAGTCCTCACCACTTCCCACCACCACCCCTCTCACTAAAGTCCTTGCCAGCCCGTTCTCGCTCCATTCTCGCGTCAAACTCACTCTGCGCCTCGCTCTTCGCAAGCTGCCGATCCGCATCACCAGCCGAGAAGCTGAAGCTGTCGCCAAGCGCGTCGCCACTGCTTTGCGCGGGCGCTCTGGACCCTGCAGGCCCCGACGGAGCCATTCCATTCGACGAGGCTCCCGGCTGGCTGGATATGGCACCCTGCCGTACGCGATCCCACGCGCTGCCGCCGCCACCGCTTGAAGGCCGTGTTTGAGATTCCCGTGGTGCTCGTGGTGATTGGGATGAAGGGTTGGTCGACTGCGCAGATGCTGTGGGTGAGCGTCGATCTCGCGAGGACCCCACTTGAGAGTCGGCCGCCTTCTGCACCTGCCGCTCGTCGACGAAGCCGACCTCGTCCGCCCCCGAGAAGTCGTCGCTGAATGCGCCACCAGTCGGTGACGCATCATCCGTTCCTGCAGCAGACACCTGCTGCCTCCCCCGTCTCCCAAGGTCCTGCGCGCTCCGTCTCTGCCGCGCCATGTCATACGTCTCCGTCCCCTTGGGCCCCGCACTCTCGTCCTCGACCCTCCGATCCCTCTCCTTACCCAACCCACTCTTCGCTTTCTGCCTGAGCGCCTCATTGAACTCCTTCAGTCTCGGATCCATCGACCGCCCCGCCACGCTGATACTGAGCGCATAGCTCGCAAAGAAAAGCTGCCCCAGCACCGTGCCCACGAGCGCGTACGCGGAGAGGCGCGCACCCTGCCAGACAACCCTCGCCTGGAACCCCCGGAGCGGACCAAAGACATCCTTGCTGAACTGGCCTCCCTCTTTGATTGGTGTCCAGCCGGGAAAGCGGTATTTGCTATTTCCCCTGTACGCCACCGCCGTCGCGACCGCGATCCCTGCCGGCGAACCATAACTCGCGATCCGGACCGTCTTGGCGAAGTGGAACGCGACTGCGTTCGCCTCCTCCTGTGTGGCGGGCCGCTGGAGGGTGTTGGCGATGAACGCGCATTGATCGTTGATCCCCTTCACAAGGGTGTGTTTAAGGCGCGCCTGGCCGAAGAGGGACCAGGGTTGTGGGAGGTCATTGGCGTTGACCCGGATGTCGGCGGCGAGAGGCTGGCCAGAGCGGCTTGTTTGCCGGATTGTGAAGAAGTCGGGTGAGGTGGAGATGGGGGAGTGGGCGGTGGACTCGTAGGGGTCGAAGTCGGAGGTTGGGACGGTGTCGGAGGCGGAGAAGGAGTCGTTGGTGGTGGCGCCTTCGAGGACCATAGTGGCGGTGGTGGGTTCATGAATCGGTACCGGGGAAGGCATTGGAGCTCGAGGAACGACGTCGATCGTGACGTGCATTGCTTCCCCGGATCGGCCCGTGCCTTCCGCATTGGATCAGATCAGAGAGGCGGGGGGTTCGGGTATCCACGCTCAATGAATTGCTCGAAGACCTCTACCTTGCAGACATCGATATCAAAGACCACGATCCTGGCTACCAATAACAATTGCAGCGCCCGCAGCAGATTGAGAGCATCTACGATATCCGACGGGTCCAGGCGAATCGAATTGTCGGCTTCCATCGACACGAGTCAAGCCTGGTAGTAGGTCCAGACTCGCGAAGTCGTCTGGTACGACGATAGCGCGACTATCACCATATGCTGATATGATACTACATGTACTTACTAGGAAACCCTACCTCGCCATGAACCGCCGACCCGCGCTTTGAGACCCAGCCGGTTGCTTGACACTCAATCAGAGCCGTACTGCCTTCGCGTGCCCCCCCGCTACCGCTCGATCTCACCAGCCTACAACAGTAGTCGCCCGTGTTGCAGCCTTCAGTCCCTGCCTGGCAGGAGGCGCCTCCATTTCTCCTGCTCCCCAATCTTGATACATATCACAAACGCCTCGGGACGCACTTTGCCTTCGAAGCGATCGATCCAGTCCCGGACCCAACATGGCCCATCCAGCGCGGCTATGCAGCCTACGCCCGGGAGGGCGTCGGCGCCAAAGGGCCGCACATGCTTGATCAGCTTGGCCTTGCTTGTTGGCAGTTGCATAAGGAAGCGCGGCACATAGCAGGGAGCAACCGCCGTGAAGATGTTTCCCCCGTACATGATGGGCAGGCACTCCTGCCTGACTTGCTGGCTGATGACGAGCAGCGCGCTGGCACCCACACAGTCCTCGGTCGTTGGGCCGTAGTCGAATATGTCAAGCGGATGGGGACTCACGAGGACCAAGCGGTAGATCTCGTTCCGGAGCTCGGCTGGCAGGCTGAAGAGGGTGAGCCTGTCAGCAGCGATCTCGCTTACGTCGGCGTGTACTTTCTCCGATGTCTCGCTCGGGGGATCGACTGTCGAGCATAAGCTTCCATTGCAGAGTGTCCACACTTCTCGCCCTGTGGCAAAGTCATACCTGGCATGGCCATGTTCTGCGGACCTCCAACCTGAGTACTATGTTGCTTTTTGCGGGCAATCAAAGCGACCGAATAGGGACCCGAGAAGAGGGTTGTCATGCATGCACGGCCTTGATGCCTAGCGCCTTCACATGCAAGTTCGGATCAGCGTGCGATCCACAGAAGTCGGTCGTGCCTTCCGCATTTGTCCAGATCTCTCCGTTGAGAATGTTGACACCGAGAAGGCGGGTGGCGATGTCCGGTGACTGCTGCTCGAAGGCTGTCGAGTATAGGCACCTGCAGACGTATACGCTTTGGAGACTCGACGTCATCATTCGCATCCATGTGCATTCTCTTGACACTACTGTTGCACCTATAAGTCAAGTGGCCGTCCAGGCAGGCGAGCATGAGACAGCTCTCTGCGCTTCTAGAGACGGCTTGCAGCAGGAGGAATATTGGCCATCGCTCATGATAAAGTACGATATCGGAACCCGAGTGCGTCCCCAATGTGCATGGTAGGCGGTGGGTGAATCAGACCCACCGTCGCCGGGACCCGGCATTCGCCCGTGTGGCCAGTCCTCCTCCTGCTCTGGTCTCGGCCCTCTTGCCTCTGAGGCCACAACGCATCCATCATGCCGCCCCCCTCAAACCTCCTGGTGCACCCACCCCTTCACCCCACCCTCCTCCACCACCTCCCACTCCCTCAGCTCCGCCACCGGGACCCACAGCGTCTCCACCCCCCGCGCAGCGAGCGGAAACCGGAACAACCCCCGCGCCACCCCCTTCGTCCACCTCGCCACCTCCGCATCCCAACTCCCGTCCACATGTTGCGTCATCTTGCGCTGCCAAACCTCCCACGCGGTCCCGACATCGTACAACCAGCACCACCCCTCCACCCGCCACCCGCTCTGCACCCACTCCTCCATCTCCGCTTCGTACTCGGTGATGCACTCCCCGATCTTCCGCTGCCAGATCTCCGAGCCATAGGCGCAGGCCGTGAGTTCCGCGATGTGCTGCAGACACTCGATCCGCACGCGCTTGATTGCGAGAAGGTCGTCGTTGCGCGCGATCTGGTGGAGCCGCACGCACTGCCGGCCCCAGCCCAGCAGGGAGACGATGAAGTCGTTCTCCCCGTATAAGACCGCGCGCGCCTCGCGCTGGATCTGGCGGTTCACGGCCAGGATGTCCGGCGTCAGAATGCGCATCAGACCCGTACGTGCCGCGCCGTGCTTGCGACTGGGGGTACGCTCCTGGACCTTGATTGGAGTGGCCTTGACGACGACGAGGCGGTAGATGGCGTTGCGCAGCTCGGCAGGAAGGCGGAGGAGTGGGGATGGCGGGGGGGCTTGAGGCTGGGTGGCGAGTCGTGGGCGTCGTAGCGCGACTCGGCCGTGGCGTTTCGCGGTGCGGTAGGTTTCTGTCATGCTGACTGCGAGGGCGGGTGGGATTTCTCGGTTGGGTGGTGTCGTGGGCGCCGTCAAGGGTCGATTGCGAGCTCGGCGGTTGAGAAGTGCGACCATCGCGTGGTCGAGGCTGATCGAGGGAGTGTGAGCCTTGATGAGAGGCGGCTGCGATGTGATCTCTGTTTTTGTGACCGCTCGTGTCTCGAGATGTGTTCTCGATCAAAGTGTTGTTAAGGGTTGGAAGCTCGTGCCAAGATCTGCGTTAGCGTATGGATGGACAATCACATGCTCAACGCCACTCGCATCCGAGCCCTCTGGAGGAGTCGGCAAGCGTGCTGTAATAGTGTCAGCGGTACGCCCATAGTTCCTAACTTGCATGTGATTCCGCGCTTGCCGTGGTGAGAGATGGTTCGCCAGAAGCAGCTGTGGAATGGGCAAGTCAATTTAATTTCTCCCACGTGTAATGATGGTCTTGGCTGCGACAAGACTCGCCTTACTGCCATAGGCATGGCAACGCCGGGACGCCTCGCTAAAGAATACTACACCAAGCACAATCATGCACTCACACTCCATCAACCCAGCGTCTTCATCTTCTTGACCTTCTTCTTTCCCCCGCCACCCTCCGCGCCCCCGATCTTCGCTTCCTCGGCCCCCGCACCCGTCTTACCCCCTTTCCCAGCGAACGCCCGCCAACTCCCGATCCTCCCCTCCCTCGTCCGCTCCCACTCCACCTCCGCCTCCCTCTTCCGTTTCCGCTCCCCCATCTCCGCCTCCTCCCGCCTCGCCTCCCGCCCTTCCTCCTGCATCTGTGCCCGCAGCTGCCGCTGCCGCCGCGCCTCGTTGTCCGCGAGCACCCACTTGACCTTCTCCCGCCACTTCGCCATGAACACCGTGTCCGGGTCCTTCACCTCCTCGCTGTCGTTCGTGAAGCCCAGTTCGCGGATGATCAGGAACCGCGCGTCCCCTATCGCCTCATCCAGCCTCGCGCGCTTGGGTTCGTCGAGCAGCGTCTGGTACGCGAGCGCCAAGCGATCGAAGGCATCGGGGGCCCGCGGGTTGGACGACTTGTCCGGGTGGATGAGCAAGGACTTCTTGCGGTACGTTTTCTTGATGTCCTCCGGCGGGACGCCCGGTTGCAGGTCCAGGACGTCGTAGGCGTTGGCGCGGAAGGCGGCGAGGATGCGCGCAATCTCGCTGTCCTTGTCGAAGGTCTTGGCTTCCTTGTCCAGGGAGGCGAGGATGTCCTCGGAGTCTTTGGAGTCTTCGGCCTCCTCGGCCTCGAGTTTCTTCAGGTCTTTCTCGGGAGCTGCCATGCTTGGTATGGGGGTGTGGGGTTGAGCTGTGGTGGTGCTGGTCGAGATGGACGTCTCCGCGATGGAGATGCCGTTCTCGTATCTCGTATCTCGTATCTGCTATCGATAAGAGACGTGGAACTTTTGACATGTGCATCTCTCCATCGTTCCAGCTCTCTCCCTCTCTCTCATACCACCAGCCATGGCGCACATCACCGGCCGCACGCGCCCCACCAAACCCAAGAAGGCCGCGGCATCTAACAAATGCAAGCGCGCCGACCTCGACGCTGCCGAGCTCTCCACCGCCGTCGCCGCCCTCGATGCCACCACCAAACTCACCTCCTTCGCCGACCTCCCCCTCTCCGAATTCACGCGCGAAGGGCTCAAAGCCGCGCATTTCACCACCCTCACCGACATCCAGGCCCGCGCCCTGCCCCTCGCCTTGCAGGGCCGCGATATCCTGGGCGCCGCCAAGACCGGCAGCGGCAAGACCCTCGCCTTCCTCGTCCCCGTGCTGGAGAACTTGTACCGCGCGCAATGCGTCGGCGGCGATGCGGGGCTGGGCGCGATGGTCATAGCGCCTACGCGCGAGCTCGCGATCCAGATCTTCGACGTCCTGCGCACGATCGGCCGGCAGGGCCATCTCTTCGCTGCGGGACTGGTGATCGGCGGGAAGGGCTTGCGGGAGGAGCGGGAGGCGCTGGGCCGGATGAACATCGTGGTGTGTACGCCGGGCCGGATCCTGCAGCATCTGAGCCAGACGGCCGGGTTCAGCGTCGACGGGCTGCGGATGTTGGTCCTGGATGAGGCGGACCGGATCCTGGACATGGGCTTCGCCAAGGACCTGGACGCCATCCTGGAGTACCTGCCCCGCGACCGGCAGACCATGCTCTTCTCCGCCACCCAGACGAAGAAGGTCTCGGACCTCGCGCGCCTCAGCCTCAATAATCCGGAGTACATATCCGTCCACGAGGCCGCCGCTTCCGCGACCCCCCAGACCCTCCAGCAGAACTACACCCTCGCGCCACTCCCCACCAAACTCGACACCCTCTGGTCCTTCATCACCTCGACCAAGAAAGCCAAGATCCTCATCTTCCTTTCCTCGGGGAAGCAGGTCCGCTTCCTCTACGAGTCGTTCCGCCACCTCCAGCCCGGCATCCCACTGCTCCACCTACACGGCCGGCAGAAACAGCACGCCCGGCTGGAGATTACGGACCGCTTCCGCAAGGCGCAGCACAGCTGCCTCTTCGCCACGGACGTCGTCGCGCGCGGGCTGGATTTCCCCGCCGTGGACTGGGTGGTACAGGTCGATTGTCCTGAGGATGCGGAGACGTATATCCACCGCGTCGGGCGCACGGCGCGGTATGAGAGGGCCGGCCGCGCGGTGTTGTTCTTGGACCCGAGCGAGGAGGAGGGCTTCCTCAAGCGGCTCGAGGCGAAGCGGGTCGCGGTGGAGCGGATCAATGTGCGCACGAAGAAGCAGATGAGTATCCGGAATCAGCTGCAGGGGTTGTGCTTCGGGGATCCGGCGTTGAAGTATCTGGGGCAGAAGGCGTTCGTGTCGTACACGCGGAGTCTCTACGTTCAGAAAGACAGGGAGGTGTTCGATCTGCAGAAATACGATCTCGAGGGGTTCGCAAGTAGTCTGGGACTGCCCGGGCAGCCGCGGATCAAGTTTCTCAAGGCGGACGCGGAGGCGGTGAAGCGGAAGAAGAACGCGCCGCGTATGGGGCGGGATGGCAGCGAGGCGGAGAGTGCGGGGAGCGGCGACGAGGATGCACAAGGTGCGGATGGGAGGAGCAAGGGGGGGAAGAACGGGGTCCGCACGAAGTATGATCGCATGTTCGAGAGGAAGAACCAGGATGTGCTGGGCGAGCACTACGCGAAGATGGTGCGGGGTGAGGACGGAGACGAGGATGGGGAGAGTGATGGGGATGGTGGGGCTGTGGGTGGGCTGGATGGCGAGCGAGTCCGAGATGATGATCTGTTCGACATCAAGCGCCGCATCCCCGCCGGCTCACCGACAACGCCCCCGCTTCCTGACAATGACGACGACGACAAGGCAGGGGACGAGGATGGCGCCGAGGCCAGCACCACCGCTGCTGTGTACAACTCCCGCACGGTCCAAATCCACGGCGCCTCCGCGCCCTTGGTCATCGACTCCCACCGCCGGGAGAAACTCCTCACGTCCAAGAAGAAGCTGCTCAAGCTCAAGGACCGCGGGGCCCGGACCGTCTTCGACGATGACGGGGTGGCCCATCAATTGTATGAGATGCGGGATGACGACGCCTTCCGCGCCGGGGGAGCAGCGGAGGAGCAGCGGAGGGCGTTTGTGGGTGTGGAAGCTGGGAAGGTGGTGGAGCAGGATGCGGAGGATAAGGCGGCTGATAAGGCGAGGCGGAGGGAGAAGAGGGTTAAGCGGAAGGAGCGGGAGAGGGAGGTGGATGGGGAGAAAGGTGGGAAGGGGGCTGGGGGGTTGGTGGTGGGTGGGGAGAGTGATGAGGAGGGTGGTGGAGATGCGTGGGCGGATTTCGTGGCGGATGCAAAGGCGGCAGAGGATGGGGAGGAGGGGGGTGGGGATGGAGATGGGAATCAGGAGGAGCAGCGGCGCCCCAGCAAGAAGGCGAAGAAGTGGTTCCAGAGGGATGTGGTGTCGAGGGATGATGAAGGGCGCGGTGACGGAGAGGGGATGGAGATTGGGACGTTTGACCAGTTGGAGGCGGAGGCTGCTCGGCTGCTTGCGTGATAGTGAGGCGGTTGTGGGTCTGAGGGCTCGACGTGGTCGCGAGAAGCGTAGAAGAGTCGGCTGACGGCTACATGTACTTCCTTGAGGTACCGACTACAGCTTCCACTGACGCATCACGGCATTCTACTACCACTAGCTGTGATATAGTCCATCTTTCCCAAAAGCTATGCCGGGAAACCTTACTTGTATAAAGCAGGCGGAAGCCAGGCCCCGTACGTGCCAGTTACAAACCGTAGGTAGGTGGCCTCCCGGACTGCACTGTTCCCACAGCACAGACCACTGTCGCTACGTCCAGCCTGCAATGGCACGACGGTCTGCCGGCCTGCCGGCGTGCTCGGGCGTTTGATTCCGAGCATGCTCGGCCACCGCTCCACGGCCGTCGCTTGCGAGGCTGGCAGCAGGAAGACCGACGGCGGGATCAGTGGTAGTCGCTCTCGCATAGCGTTGCGTGGCGCATGGCCCATGGGCTCTCGCGTCGGGTTACGCAGCCGAGGCGATCGCAACGAGGAGCTCGCATTCGTTCAAGTGTTGTTGGGGATGGGAACACGAGCGATCGAGCTGACTCTGTCAGCACGGCGGTGCGTCCTCCCTTCGCAGCTCTTGGCGGCACGCATGTAAGACTGGTTCGGCTGGCCGTGGCGACTAAATGGTAATGGTAATGGTCCTGCCAGCGAGACTGTAGCTGCGTTGGAGTCGCAAAAAGAAGACCCCGAAGACCCTTTGATCTTAAACGATCTTGTAGCCTAGACGTGAGGTTAAGCAAACCCCACGCATCAATGCCGTGCCGTTCAAGAAGTCTGCTGGTGGACAAGATTCCGACCAAGACGGCTAAGCGGAGGCGAGGGGTTTTCATGTCCAACGACAAGCCTTTCGACAGCTTAGAAGCGACTGCATTCGAATGTGCAACTGCGCTGTTAGTGTATGGACGTGTGGTTCATCAAGTCCGGCGTGCTTTGATATAGCACTACTACTGGCCAGACTTTGTCGCAGCTATTGTACTCGTCGGGCGTGGACGACGGGCGTCCAGTAGGCCGGTTTCATGGAATTGCCCCGAACTCATCCCCGGCGTGACTGCATCGCGCTGCGCGGTCTGGCGGTCCGTGGTCCAGCAGCGGCGTGATCCCGGTGGGTGGCATCCGTGAAGATCATCGTCCACGGCTCCGTCGCGAAGGAGGTTTGCCGTCGGTCGTGACCAGGCAAATCATGAGATCGCAGGTGCCAATGCTCCCGTCGTCCCACACCGTGCATATGCGCCAAGGGCTTGGCCATGAGCGATGATGATGCGCTGGCGGCAACGAGGGTAAACAGGGCAGGAGACGGCGCCATTGATATTGTTTCCTGCTCTTGGGAACGGGTGTGCGCCGGCCTACGAGTGTTCCTGTTCCATATTCTTCTCCCTACCCACGACTGTATGCGACGCGGCAACGACGACGGCTTGCAGCGATCGCCCAACGACGCCACACCGAGCCGCATTCACGACGCGACCAGACCGACGTAAGGCGGGCGGCGAACCGTTGCGGAGAAGGGGCTGTGCACTGGCTGGACACCTGAAAGTCGCGAAAGGAGAGGCACAAGAAGCCGCACGCGCCTGCGACATCACCCGCTTGCCTTCTAGACACTCTCTCGGGACACCATTTGCCGTGACTACTACTACTGCCACCAACCACCGCGCCGGCCGCTGTCCCTCTCACCTAAGGCGGCATCGACGCGCAGGAGCGAGCTCAATCGCACCAATAACCATCCAGCTTGCTGCCCGCGAACGAGGCGCAGCTCCCACACAATAGTCATCAGGCTGTTCGCTTAGGGTGCAGGCGACTTTGTACTTACACCATGCGTATGTTGCCCCTTCCGCACCAGCATCATTGCCTTCGTCGGTGTGTGACCATGCGGCGTGGACGCTAATGGGCCCTCTCCGCATAGATGCCATCAAGAAGGCCGCGCGCCGGGAGGCCTGGTACAACAGCGACGAGACCGACCAGACCCGGCAGTACAACCCCTTCAGTCGGGCCAGTACGAATCAACGGAGAAGGGCGGCGGACACCGACGTCGAGGCGGGCAATCCGAATTCCCTGTCGCACGTGCAGACGGAGAACGATGTAGGGCCCTCGCCCATCGAGGCGCGGCGGAAGGAGCAGTGGTCGCCCAACAGCGGCCCCAACAAGGCACCCACCTTCCCGAGTGGACCCTCTGGCCAGATCCCGGAGCGGCGGGCAGAGGAGAGCGAGAAGAGCGACGACTACATCTCCAGCGAGGTCAAGAGCAGCAAGGGCAGCTCCGACAAGCCGCTCTCGAATGGCTCCACCGACGACCCCATCGCGGACCCGTCCACCAGCGCAGACGGGGCCCGGAACCGCAAGGGCGGCAAGCT
>JAWDJV010000197.1:0-29566 GCA_033119285.1 Teratosphaeriaceae sp. CCFEE 6253 | reverse complement strand
GTCTGGGAGCTGGTCTCCAATGCCAAGCTCTCCGACTCCCCCGCCGAGGAAGTCCTGGGCGGGAGCGTGAAGAGCGCAGACGCCATGCTCGACATCATCGACAAGGGCGACAGCCAAGGCGGTAGCAAGGGCCGCATCTGGGCCATCGACCCCATCGACGGCACCAAGGGCTTCCTGCGCGGCGGGCAGTACGCCGTCTGTCTCGCGCTGATGGTCGACGGCGACGTCAAGGTCGGCGTCCTCGGCTGCCCGAACCTGCCCGTCTCGGACTCGGAGCCGCTGAAGGAGGGTATCGGCGCCGACGCCAGCGACGAGGAGGGCAAGTTCGGCGTCCTCTTCTCCGCTGTCCAGAGCCAGGGCGCGCAGAGCCGAGCCCTCGGCACAGGCGCCCTACAGGGACCCCACGCCATTCACGTGAAGCCTCTCACCAATATCTCCGACGCGACGTTCTGCGAGTCTGTCGAGGCGGGCCACTCCTCGCAAGGCGACGCGGCGGCCATCGCGAGCAAACTCGGCATCACGAAGCCCTCGGTGCGCATGGACAGCCAGGCCAAATACGGCTCCATCGCCCGCGGGGCCGGGGATCTGTACCTCCGCTTACCCGTGCGCAAGGACTACGTGGAGAAGATCTGGGATCACGCGGCGGGGGACCTGATTGTGAGGGAGGCCGGGGGGGAGGTGACGGATGTGCAGGGCAAGAGGCTGGACTTCCGGCTGGGGAGGACGCTGAGGGAGAACAAGGGGGTCATTGCGGCGCCGAGGGAGGTGCATGGGAGGGTTATTGAGGTTGTGCGGGAGGTGTTAGGGGCGAAGGATTGAGGTGATGAGGTGGAGATGGTGGCGAAAGCGGCATGGAGCTGCTGATTTAGCGGTCGACTTGCCGAGAAGCTCGGTGCAAGAATAAAATGAAAAAGCTTGAATGACACTTGGACGACCCAGTGCAGGGCTGATCTGTGAAATGGTGATAGTAAGCAGCCCTTTCAGGAGTGCACGTTGCGAGCAGCAAGAGATGAGCGACATCCAAGAGGAAGCAGCTAATTGTACTCTGCTGAATCAACGGCTCAGCAGTGGGCACACGCCCTGCCCACTATCCTGCGCATATCTTCGGAGAGCGTGATCCTCCGCCTCTGCCCTGCGACGAAACTCTCGCGCTCCCAATGCTGCGGCATGATGAAGAGACATGAGAGGACTTCGTTGTTGGGGAACCATATAAACGCAGGGGCGCCTGTCGATGCAAAAGCATTCTGGTCACGAACCACATCGTCTCGCGCGCCGATTGCTCCCATCGTCCGTGGCCACCTCATGCGTTCGCCGTGGCCGCATCGTCCATCAGCTCATCTTCGTCCCCCTCGGTCATCTCGGTCAACTCGGACATCTCAGACGACTCGTATAACTCAGACGACTCGGACATCTCCGCCTCCGACTCGGCCTCCTCAGCCTCCGACTCGGCGCTGGAGTCCAACTCGGAGTCATCCCGCACAGGTTCGTCACCGTGCGGGATCTTGGCATCGTGCTGATGGAACCTGCAGTCGCTCCGGAAGACCACGCGACCGGGCCTCCCCCGGCGGGCCTGGCTCATCATGCACGCCTCCTCGCGCGACCCGGAACTGAGCCCCAGCGCCAGCGCGACGGCCAGGTCGCGTGTCATCTCGGGCCTGGCGAGCACCTCGCGCAGCGTCTCCTCCCCACCACGGCGGGTCAGCGCCGCGACCAGCAGCTTGCGCAGTGGCGAGTCCCGCGGCGTCGCCTCCCAGGCCCGCAGGACCATGTCCAGGTCGGCGAGGACGGGGATGCCCGCGCGCGTGCGCAGCGTGATCCACAGCAGGTTGGTGATCCAGTTGCCCGTGCGGAGGTCGCCGAGGTTGTCCGCGAGGACGTACATGCGCAGCATCTGCTGTACCATGTCGTGCTTGGCGGCGCCGCGGGCGTGGAGCGGCAGGTGGCGGGCGTGGTAGACGGTCTCGAGGTAGAGGGCGAAGGTGTCGGGGTCCTCGTGGGGGAGCCGGATGGGCGCGCCGGTGGTCTGGCACCGCTGCATCTCCGCCGCGAGGTAGGGCCAGTGCTTGCGGATCACGCTCGTGTGGACATGGAATCGGGTCTGGGCGGCGTCTTGCCCGACAAGCACGTCGGCGACGGCCGTGAAGCGTGGCCTGCAAGTCAGGTCAGCACCGGAGGTCTCGCACACGACAGTCATGGTGCGGCGGACTTGAGGCGCTTCGACGGCCGCTCATCGGACGAAGCGTCAGCCTTCCGTTGCATGTTGGGTGTCGAGTGTGCGCAATGCTTCGACCGGTCAAGGATGCCATGCAGAATCCGAAAAGAATCTTCGGCTGTCGGAAATTATAATGTAGGCCCAGTCGGCTATTCACTCCATGTCACGCGCGGGTCCGTTCTGCGCGACTTTCGCATGTGATTGTGAATGCGTCCGAGCCACTGCCTAGAGCGACCCGTTGAGCCTCGCTCCAAAGACAGCCCGCCACGCTCAAGTCCATCTAGCTCGCATCCTGCCTCGAAATTGCCGCTCGTACCACTCCCCCGTCAGACAGCATCGGTGCAGCATGCCAGTGCTTCAGTGCAGACCTGGTCACCTGACCCACCTAGTCCCGTCTCGGCTATATGGCAATGTCGTCCTCGCCGATGTAGGGTCTGTTCCAAGGAAATGGTTCTGCGGCCTCCGTGAACTCTCTGCCGTGTCTGTCCACGGAGATGCTGCCGTCCACAGACGGGTCGCAAGGCTGGAACCTGGCGGCATGCTGATGATACTCGCATTTGGGGAAGCCATAGACTCTGCGTGTTTGGAGTGGCTGGGTTCCTGCTCCTCGGCATTGATGGGGTCCTTGGGCAAGAGCTCCTCGGCAAGGGCGATGACGAGATCGGCGGTCATCGCCTCGTTCGCAAGCGCCTTGCGCACCAGATCGCCGTTGCCTTCGGCGAGGTAAGCGTCAACGAGCAGCTTGTGCAGAGGCGAGCTGGGCGGCGTAGTGTCCCATGCTTCGAGGACCATGGCAAGGTCGCTGAGTATGTCGCTCTCGTCCTCCATGAGAATGATGGCGAGTCGATCGATCGCAATGTTCCCGACACGAAGGTCTCCAAACTTGTCCGCCATGATGTACAGGTCCAGCAGGTCCCGCACAACTCCCTTGTGGGCCATCGCCCTGTGCGCGACTGGGAGGTCGCGATCATACACGACCTGCAGATACAGTTCGAAGATCGTCGGATCGCCGTGGGTGAGTGTGATGGGCTGCCCGGCCTGCCTCCATCGCGCAATCTCGGCCTCGAAGTAGGGGCAGAAGCGGCTGAGGACGTCGGGGTGGACGCAGAACTTCGTCTTGTTCCAGCCCACAATCACGTCGACAACGCTCGTATAGCGCGCCCTGTGCCATTGATCAGCGGGGAGGTCGGGAATGCCAGCCTGGAGGTTTGCGTACGTGAGGCGCTTCACCATCGGATCGACTCCCTTGGGAGACGGCATCGCAAAGCGGACAGCAGTGTTGGATGTCGGCGCGGATTAGGTCGTGCGCTGCTTCGGACTGTCAATGTCGATGTGCTGTAAAGAAGATGTGAGGCAAGGCGTAGGCTTGATCGATTCGGCATTTGCATGTTCTCGGCGAAAAAGCATGTGCGCGCGATTGTGGATGCGTGTCTTTGCCGCTAGCACAACATTCACTTGCGTGTGAAAGTGGGCCCGTCTCCTGCCGCTGTCGCAGTATTCACTTCCAGCCCGGACCGGGGCTGATTCCGCTTGCCATTGGTCCCCAAGCTCAGTGCCGCCCTTCACGCGTCCCACTTCTAGACCGCAGCGCTACCCCGTGCCTGTCATTCACGCCCTGCATGCCCGTAATGCCATGTGCACTGCGTGGTGATGAGAAGGACCCGGCAACGGCCTGCATACGCTTGATGATGCGGGCCGTGGCTACGTCTGCGCTCGTTAGGCCGAGCAGCTCAGTTGCCAGCGTATATATCTCGAGTAGATCCTGGATATAGAGTTGCCCTCCGGTCTCCGCTCAGGGCCTCGGCCACAGACGATCCTGAATTGAGTTGAGCGCCGTGGCCATTCGTCGGAGGGCAGTATAGCTTAGTCTGCAGCAGTCCAGCACTTCATGGCGGCGTTGGGGCATGGAAGGCGCACGAGGAACACATCTGGATACACGACCAAGCTTCCTCTCTGCGGTCCGACCTGCGGCAGCCCAGGTGAAGTATCTCGTGTGATACTGTTCGACGCCAGCCGGTGAAGCTCGTCTCATGCATGTTTAGCTGTCATATCGTCGATGACAATGCCAGCTTTGCGTGATTTGTGTGCGTATCACCTGTCCCACCTCCACGGCGTCTGCAGCAAACTATTTCCTTGTGAAGATCCTTTCTTCGTAAGGTTCGCCGTGATGTTTCTGCGTGAACCACCGCCGTGCGCAGAGTACCGGGCTGGCCATGGTCGTCGCTACGGGCCCGACTGCCAAAGACATTGCGAAGCGACATGGCCCCTTTCACGGCTACAACATGGGGTATCGTACCGCGAAGATCCCAGGGAAGCACGGCCAGGATGTGGTGTTGCGTGATAAAGAGACCCTCGGCGCTGCCCCTTAAACACTACTTTCCGGAGACCAGTCACCGGGAGATTGGCGATATCTGCGGAGTGCCTTTGTCAAACAGGCCTCCAGTCCTCTGCCCTGCGCCTTCCACTGCCCTGTGTACCGCACCTCTGAAATTTGACGGTCGTACTCACCCGCGGGCCCGACCAACGAACCCATGTGCCTCATACGTCTCACTCGTCGGCCACATGGCCTTCCGCATCCTACTTGTCTTCTGTAACCCAGCCGTCGTCGTCCCCGTCGTCACAAGCCGGATGTATCTCATGCTGATGATACCAGCACATCTTTCGATCCTTCGCCTTGCCTCCATGCACGAGATCCTCGACGAGCACCCCAGTCTCCTCTTGGTCCGCCACGTACCGGCCGAGAAATTCTTCACGCCGCCGCGAGAACTCCCGTGCGATCGCCGCGAGCAGATCCCGCGGCGTGTCATCCCCTTCGAGGATCTCGGCCAGTAGGCTCGGCTCGACCTTGTGGGTGAAGATATCGACGATCAGGCGGCGCAACGGAGAATTCGTCGGTGTCGCGTTCCACGCCTCGCACACCTCTTGGGGACCGGGCGCGACATTGTACGCAGTGCAGCCCGCGACGAAGCGGTCAATGACTTGGTTCGCGGTCGTCAGGTCGCCAAGTTTGTCGGCGAGGACGTACACTTGCGTCAAGAAGTCGAAGGCGCCGGGTTCTTGAGCCGCGACGTCCACGCCGATCAAGGGCTGGCGGTAGACGAACTGGAGGTAGAGGTTGAAGATATCCGGGTCGTCGTCTTCAAGCAGAACGGTGCGGATCCTGTACTTGACCCAGCAGCGCTTGAGGGCCGCCTGGATGAAGGGCGAGCGCACGCAGATGATGTCTTCGTGCACAGCGAACGTCGACGTTTCGGGAGGTTGGCCGACCTAGGTGGACATCAGTGAGGTCTGGCGGGTGACACGTAAGGGTCGCCATGCTTACCACAATGTCGACGAGTTGGGCCTTGCTGAAGACAGGCCTGCAAGCCGTCAGCTTGGAATCCTCTCTCGGGCGATCGGAGAATTGTGACATTGTCTTCGGGTGTTTCCCAGGCGGCGCGCCTGCACTCGGCGAAGCAGCTCGCTTCGTGCCTGCCATTTCTGTCGACAGGAACGCACTGTATAGATCGGTGTGAGGCTCGTCGGCGAAAAGATGCGACTCCGGTGTTGTGCAGTTCTGAGCTTGTTGTGCCTGATGAACGCGTTCCGCAAGTTGAGGATAGACCAAGATTTCGTGCCTCCGAAGGTGCGGCAGACGTAGAAACGTGCGAGTGAAGGCCCTTGCGCCATCCATGAACATTCACAAGTGAATTATCGGCCGTCTCGAGCAGCGCCGAGAAGTCTGCAGTCACACGCCCCATGAAGGCGGTCCGCGTGCACTACTCCGAGAGTACATGCCGGGCGACTGGGGTAAGCCGCGGGATGATGCCACTCATCCGACCCACGCCAGAAGATCCAAGATGGGACGCTGACCCCACGCAGGCAGACGCTGCTGCTATCTGACTGCGTTGTGTTAGTGTGTGCACACATCGCATCCGGTGCCGTTATAAGTTTACTGCCAATTACCATGACGTATCGAGCGCCGAGCCAGCTTCGGAAATCGGTGCAGTGCGGCGAGTATGGGTAGGGCACCACCCACTTCTGCGAGCATCAAGGGTTCCGATCTCGATCTGGATGCGGACCTTCGTGCCAGCCTCCGCCAGGATCGATGGGCTGGCCGAGCTGTCGAGAGCTGGCGACGGCGATGGCGGAAGAAGTCGCCACCCACGGTGGTGGTTGTTTCATCCCGGACCCGGATTGTTGGCACCCAGGAGGCCAGCTCACTGAGACCGGGATGCTGCATGTCCCCCCTGCATCGCCCTCCCATCAATCTTTCACGCAGCCAATCCGACTCCAGCTACCGCATAGCCATCAGACCGCAGCAAACGCACGCTTCCTTGATCCCGCAGACAAAGTGTAGCCGCCACCACAGCCAGCTCACCCACATGCCCACCTCCTCAACCCCTCATAAGCACACGAGCACTCCGCCGCCCGCCAACAGACCCCCGCCCCCCCGAGCGCAAATCCCCACACGCACGCCCTCTGCACCCAATCCCCCTGCCTCTTTCCCCACACAGCCATCTCGACCAAACACCCGACGCCCTGCGACACAAACCAAGCCCACACCCGCACCCCCACCACCCAAGGCCGCGTGGAGATCGGCGCAGCAGCGTAAGCGTGCCAGAGACCCGTCAGCGCAAACGTCGCCAGGACACCCATGGCACGACTCCCCGTCCTCTTCCGCACGGGTTTGTAAGCCAGGGACTGCAGGAAGGGGGACGCGGAGGCATGCCACCGCTCGCCCCAGAACTCCGCCAGACTCGCCGCGGAGAAGGGCCGGGAGAAGAGAGTGTCGGGGCAGCGGGGGTGGAGGAGGGTGTGCAGGGTTTCGAGACTGTGTTGGATCACTAGGAGGAGGAGGGCGGATTTGAGGGGAGCGATGGGGAGGAGGTAGGTGAGGGCCGGGAGGAGGATCAGGGGGCCGTAGATCCAGAGGTGAGGATCGGGGGTGTCGGGGGTGGTAGTGCGGCCGGCCTGGGGGACGTGGATATCGAAGCTGCGGTAGCGCATCTCGGTCAACAGAGCCCAGACGTAGCTTGCGTGGTCGCGAGTCGTGGCCATGGGGGCGGGCTGCGGCTCGGCCCCTCCATCGCCTTTGCCGGGGCGGATCAGCTTGGTGGGCGGGGAGGCCGCCTTCGTCAGCGCGAGATCGAGGACCTGGCAGGCGTAGAAGAAGGCGACGACACGGAGCGCGCACTGCGAGAGCGGGTCCGCCGAGGTGATGCCATACGGCGTCAGAACTGACACGCCTGCTGAGAGGATGCCAAGAGGAGGAATGATCTGGCTGAGTCGACGCCGGAAGCTGGCGTTCCCCTGGATGCGGGGGGACGGCGAGTATGGGGGCTGTAGCCCGCGCTGGAATGCCAGGAGGAAGAGGACGGCGATGTGGGAGGCGATGCCGAGGCTGGCCAGGGCGACACTGAGGGTGGTGGAGATGGGCATGGCGGAGCACGCCGATACTCGACTGTCGTCGAGGGATGATGGGTCTTGGCTTGGGCGATGCGGTCCCCTCGTGACAGTGTCAGGTGTGAGGTCCTCGGGAGGAGAGTCGCCGTGACTTTCGAGCCATATCACGACTTCTTCGCTGAAGTACAGCGCGAGACGTCGTCTTACTGTACAGCCGGATCATGCCCGTCATCGTCTCGATGAGACCCAATGGCTGCCTGCAGAGTGAAGTCGGAAAGAAGAAGGCACGCAAAGCCCCCACCCCGTCATCGTGCAGCCCCACGTCGTGTTTCAGAATTCAGGCACGATATCATCCCACCTCGCCGCCATTGAGCTCCCAAACCTTCAATAATTCTCCCCCACCTCACCACCACCACCACCACCACCATCACCGCCACCACAACACACAACATAACCCACCATGGACCGCCCCAACAAGCCCTCCGCCATCTCGCCTTCGGGCACCGGCCCGCAGCCCAGCGTGCACGCCGAGCAGGGCCGCGTGATTGCGACTCTTCCCACCGGCGACAGCGTCGAGGTCCTGCTCTACGGCGCCACCGTCATCAGCTGGAAGGCCAACGGCCGCGAGAACGTGTGGGTCAGCGAGGCCGCGAAGTTGGACGGGAGTAAACCGGTCAGAGGCGGAGTGCCGATTGTCTTCCCCGTGCGTACAGATACCTATCCACTTCCGGAACGACCCATGCTTGTGGACTCTGATGCTGATGTATATATTGTGGTGAACAGTGCTTCGGGCCCCCGCCCAAAGACCACGCCACATCCGCCCTCCCCCAGCACGGCTTCGCCCGCAACTCCACCTGGGAGTACCTGGGCAAGTCCTCGTCCGAGTCCGGCAAGCTGGCCTCGGGCGGCGACGACAGCGTGAAACTCGACTTCGGCCTCTCCTCCTCGCAGCTCTCGGCCGAGTCCAAGAAGGCGTGGCCGCAGGACTTCGCGCTCGTGTACAGCGTCACGCTCGCGCGGGACGGCCTGCAGACGATGCTGAATGTGCAGAACAAGGGCGACAAGGCGTGGGAGTTCCAGATGCTGTTGCATACTTACTTCCGCGTAGACGTCCGTCTATACACCTTGCCTGCTCGAAGTGGCGTGTGCTGATGTGTGCTGCAGGATATCTCGAAAGTGGCCATCAACGGCCTAGGCAGCACGACCTACGTCGACAAAGTCCTCGACGCCACCTCCCACACGCAGTCTAGCCCCTCCCTTTCCATCACCAGCGAAACCGACCGCGTGTACACCTCCATCAAGCAGGACACCACCTCCATCACCCAGGGCGGCAAGCCCCGCCTCGACGTCGTGCGCGACGGCTTATCGGATAGCGTGGTGTGGAACCCGTGGATCGAGAAGGCGAAGGGGATGGCGGATTTCAAACCGGACGACGGATATAAGAATATGCTCTGTGTGGAGGTGGGTGCTGTGGAGGGGTGGACGAAGTTGGAGGCGGGGGAGACGTTTGAGGGGGGGATGATTGTCAAGTCGCATAAGTGACGGTCGACGGCAATGAGGTCGATAAGGATGGGGACGAGGTTATGAGGTTTATGAAAAGCATGCATAGCGCTGCGGATAGAGGTTGGCGGGGGCAAACACCCTATCATAGTGGCACGAGTTCCCACTGAGACACGTTCACTTGTGAGTTCGTGTGTTCGTTGACTCACCTGTGGAATGGCCCAGTGAACGAGCGCTGCTGATAGGGGCAAAGCAAACACGCAAGGTCTCAGGTGGTGGAGGCGTGCATCTACCTCTTGAAGCCTGGTGTGGATCAGGGGCTGGTGTCTGCGAAAGCCAGTGAAGGTGCGGTCTCTCTGGACTAAATTGACTTCCTACGCCAGCACGCACCCTAGTCCTCTGATGGACATTCCCATCACACGCCTCGACATGGACGACCAAGGACCATCTGCCAAGCGTACGAGGTAAGGAAATACGGGAACACATTGCCGCGAACCACAATTTGATGAGTCTCTGACATCTCAGGCTCGATGTTGCCCGCTCTCTCCTCGTGCAAGTTGGGGACGAGAAACAGGAGTTCAACGTGCAGTCGGACCTCATCACGAAGCGGTCCCCATTCTTCAAAGCCGCGGCCGACGAACGCCGGAACGATCCCGGTCGACCGGTCGTCCTCGACGACGACAAGCCAGCCACGTTTTTCGCCTACCTAAAATGCCTGCACTCCGGCGCCGTGGACGCAGACCCCAGCGACGACGCATCCCTGTGCAGTGTCGTCGACGTCTACGTCCCGGCCGATAAGCTCGGCGACCTCGCCTGCGGGAACCTGGTCACCGACTACCTCATGGCTCTCTACGATGCCAGCTACCATACCGATTTCCTGGGAATCGGTGGCCCTGCTCGCCCGCGCCTACGCCACCACGGCCCCGGACTCGCCGCTTCGCCGCCTGCTCGTCGGCTACTACGTCCTCGAAGCCAACCACGGGCCCACAGAGAGGGCCCTGGCGGCGGGGATCCCTGACTTCAGCGTGGAGCTGGCGCGAGGGTTCTCCAGTGCGCGGCGGTGGCACAGATCTGAGGACGTCGAGGCTTGGGTGCCGGACCCCATGCTCTTCAACCGGCGTACGAGGTGCCAGTATCACCAGCACGACGACACGTGCCCACCATGCCGTGGTGCGGCATGAGAGAGGATCAACTGGTCCAGAGATGAGCTGTTGTGCTGCCGGGGAGAGGGGGGTGGGATGGGCGGCATCGGATGTACACTGGCGGCGACATCGAGCTGAATAGATAGCGGCATCCCTGGCTCGACTTGCGAGTGTCCTTGACAGTTGGCATAGTGCGCCTCGAGAGGCCTGCGTTTGTAGAACAGATGGTCATGGTCTATCATCATATGCTCCAGTTACTCGAACGCTGCCCTTAGGCTTGGCACCTTCGCTTGCACATGCCAACCTCCCAACCTCTCTTGTGCTCTGCCGTCCATGTCTTCATCCACACCCACCACCCTCCCCTTCCCACCTGGTCACCGCCCCCGAGTAGTCCTGTACGCCCAGACGCATCACCAGCACCACAATGGCCCGCCCGTCTCGCTCCTCCCGCTGCTCACGAACAGCACCGGCGTCACGCACATCATCATCGCCGCCATCCACCTGAACGACGGACCGGGCAACATCACGATCAACGATGACCACCCCGACCATGCGAAATTCACCACGCTCTGGGCGGAGATCGCGTGGTGCCAGGCCAGCGGGGTGAAGGTGCTGTGCATGCTCGGCGGAGCCGCCAAGGGCTCCTTCGCAAGACTGGATGGGGATGCGGCGAGCTTCGAGGCGCACTACGCGCCGCTGCGGGATATGCTGCGCAAGCACAGCCTGGACGGCATCGATCTGGACATCGAGGAGCCGACGACGATGCCGGGCACGATCCGCTTGATCGATCGACTGCGTGCGGATTTCGGCGCAGCGTTCCTGGTTACCCTGGCTCCCGTGGCCACCGCGCTGCTAATCGGCCAGCCTCACTTATCTGGCCCAGCGTTCAATTACCATGTCCTTGAGCAGATGCGCGGGCATGAGATCGCGTGGTATAACGCACAATTCTACAACGGCTGGGGCGACTGCAGCACGAGCTTCTGGTACGACGCCATTGTCAGCACGGGCTGGCGGCCGGAGAAGATCGTCGTGGGCCTGTTGACCAATCCCACGAATGGCCCGTCGGGATATGTGGCTCTACAGGACGTCGACCGCGTGCTCACAGTCATGCGCTCGCGGCACCCAAACTTCGGCGGCGTGATGGGCTGGGAGTACTTCAATGCGCTGCCTGGTGATCGGGGCCGACCGTGGGAGTGGGCATCGCACATGTCACGGGTGCTCAACGCGCCGCTACCACCTAGGCCTGCGGCACAGCAGCAAGCACCGATTCGGCCTTACGGGCTGCCTGCGACACCGCCACCAGCGCCACATCACTACCCAGCGGAGAGCGTGGAGACGCTGCAGGATCTCGGCTTCTCGCAGCAGCAAGCCGTAGCAGCGCTGAACTCGACGAACGGCAATGTGGAATATGCTGCAGGTCTGCTGTTCTCAGACTGAAGCAGTCACCGAGAACCAAGCTATACTAGAAATGCTCGACCGACTGCACCTTCTTCAAACGCTTCGGACTGCCCTCCGCCTTCCCGCGCACCAAGTTCGCCAACCCCTCGCTCAACCTCTGACTCCATCTCCGCGCCGGCGTCGGCCCCGGCAGGCGATCAAACGTCGTCTCCCGCGTCCCATGACGCGGACACATGATCTCCGGCAACGCGGCCGTCCGATCGACTCGGGGCAACGTGCCCAGCACCGGCAGCGGCCACGCCCACTTCCCGTCCACCAGGCTCACGGCCTCCGTGTGCAGAAACACCGGGCACACGACCAGCACCTCGGCCAACGCGGCCAGCGCGTCGTCCGCCACTGTGAAGCGGTCTTCCAGCTCGCGCAGCTCGTGCGCCTGCACTTCAAGCTGCCGCTTCGAGGCATCGCCTGTGCGCCGGCTGACGTCTAGTGTGATCCGGGCGTACTGGACATCCTGGCGCAGGGCCTTGATGGAGGCGAAGTGGGCGGCGTAGGTTGGCTTTGGTAGGCACTGGGGTTGCTCGGGCGTGGCCAGGTAGCGGGTGTGCATGTATGGCGGCGAGCCCTCGAGGATCTCGGTGTGCTGCGGTGGCATGTTCACGCTTGTGAGGTGAAGTGGGGAGGGCAGCGAAGTGAGGGCAGGCTGGAGTGGGCATGCTAGGGGCCTGGATGTAGTGACTGTGGGTCCATCGTGCTGGCATGGTGGCGGCGATAAGATCTCGTGTGATCGATGGGGATCGCAGCTCGATGTGCACGAGGCTGATCGATGGTATCGTGCCTTGGGCGAGAGACCTCATCTTCATTTCCTGACCCCAAACGTATTTCCACACAGTGAGAAAGCCTTCAGGCCGGCCTATTGTCGATCGGAGCCACAGCGATGCCGCTCCATGATCGCGGCCTATCCTTTACATACTTAGTCACGACCTTACCGCAGTCAGGTACATCGATCTATGTGGCCGTCCAACAGCTGCGTGCTTGGCGCTGTGCCTGCCGAAAAGGATTGGCAGATTAGCCGAGGACTGAAGTCTGAGCTTTTCGCATCAAGGTATGAGAAGGTTCACGTATACTTATAATGTGATCCATTGAATACATGTAGACCTGCTCACTTTGTTGCAGCTGAGCCATCGAAGCCCACCGGCTTCCTTCGCCATGTCCATCGACTTCGGGCTTCGAGATGTGCACATCCTCGTCACTGGAGCGGCTGGCGGCATCGGCCTCGAGACAGTACACACTCTGAAACGACTGGGCGCGAGAGTCACGGCACACTACAACACAAAGCTAGGCGAATTGGAATCACTCCAAGACGTGACATCGATACAGGCCGACGTTCGCGACGAAGCCTCCGTGAACAATCTCTTACGACAAGCCGCCGAGCAGAACGGTGGCCCAGTCAGCGTGCTCGTCGTCAACCATGGAATCTGGCCTAGCAACGACGCACCCATAGCGGACATGTCAGCACGCCAATGGACGAACACCTTGGCCGTCAATTTGACGGGACCATTCCTGCTCTGCAAGGCCTACCTCCGCGCCCTGCGAGAGGCACCAGATGTCGTAAAGGACACAGCAAGCATCCTCTTCATCGGCAGCACGGCCGGCAAATTCGGCGAAGCCAGCCACGGCGACTACGCCGCGGCCAAGAGCGCGCTGATGTACGGCCTCGTCCCCACGCTCAAGAACGAGATCGTGGCCATCGCACCGCGGGGCCGCGTCAACGCCGTGAACCCGGGCTGGGTGGCGACGCCGCTGGCGGCGGCGACGCTGGAGGATAAGGCGTTTGTGGAGAGAGCACTGGCCACGACGCCGCTGCGGAAGGTCGGCACGCCGGCGGATGTCGCGCGGCAGGTGGCGGTGCTGGCTAGTCCGGTGTTGAGTGGGCACGTGAGTGGGATGAATGTCATGGTGGATGGCGGGATGGAGGGGCGGCTGCTGTTCCCGCCCGGGTCGTAATCAGACTCCCGCGGAATGCCAAGCTGGGTTGATGGTGTGGGTGCCTGCTCGTAACCTGACGCTGCTGAGGACATGTACGGAGGAAAGTGCTTCGAGAGGGGTAGCTGGGCGAAAGGGTCCTCACGGTGTTGAGGGGAGCCTATCCATGGAAAGTCACCGGGCCGGTATCCCTTTCATGGTGTATTCGATCGGGTGCCGTCCCTGTGTCAGGTAGTAGGGTCGATTGGCCGTGAGATCCAGCTCGATCGCAAATCCACTCTGCTCAGATTGGACGAACGCTCGGAGTCGCTGCCGTGGACGCCATGAGGGAGGTGGTGCCTTGCAGCCTGCCTCGTCACCCACATTTGACTTCGTGACGAATCTGCCTGATGTCGTACTATTGCCGGCCGCGGCCACAGCATGGTGTCTGCCATTCCCCAGGCAAAAAGGAAAAGGTCAGACAGCTAACTGCCTTCCGTCACTCACGGGGCTGTCGTGGCTGTGTACCTCGTGCAGGAAGCTCTGCCAGTCCACCAGTCGGCAACGCTTCTCCCAGACGCACGGGGCGATGGAGGCAAGGCCCGATGGGTGTATCGTGGGATGACTGAATAATGGATTAGGAAATACCCATTGCCTCTGCAGCCCGCTTCCACTAAATGACCTGCCCGAAGAGGTTAACACGGGGCCGGCTTAGCCCGATGTTAACCCGGGCGCTGGTAATGTAACCCTTACAGACCGTTGGTACGCGCGCGACCCGCACCGCCCACCGTTTGCCCTCCCACCTCGATTCTGTCTTTCATACATCCTCTTCTCTCCCAGACGAAGCAACAAACACTGCGATTTTGGTCGGTCATACTCAAGTCCGAAGGCCATCTTACGGCCACCGCCTCCTGGTGGTGTGTCAAGGCCCCCCACGCTCTTCCACGGTGCGAATCCAGCAACCATTCTTTGGACCAGCGGCACAGCACAGGCGTTCCGGATGCGCGACACTTCGAGATACCCACCACGCATTTTCCCAGGTCACGGAAACGGCTTATTCTTCTGATTATATACCTACACTTCACCTTCGAGGATTACCGCGCAACCACCGACGGCGACCCGGGCCTCATCGTCCCTCCGTGTCCCTCGAGAAATAAATCGCGCACACCCGCAGTAGCGGCCGGCTTACGTTCTCGAGACCACCAGGTATGGTGATCAAGTCCGATGGCACCAAGTGGGCTTGTTCCTCTTGCTTGAAGGGCCACCGTGTGAGCGGATGCACCCATGCTGGTCAGTCATCATCCTCCGACGTTGTTGAGACCCTGCTGACCCACCGCCAGACCGAGAACTCACACTCGTACCCAAGAAGGGTCGACCAGTCACGCAATGTCAACACTGCCGTGCCGAGCGCAAGAAGCGGTCGGCGCATGTCAGCTGCGAATGCGGTGAGGCGGAGAAGCCGCATCATCCGAAAGAGAAGTGCGTCCACCTGCGCGACAACGAAGAACGATCGCAAGTCGGGCTGCACGATGAGGCAGCGACGGAGAAGACCTCGGCGTACCTGCACGCGGTCGCCGAGGAACAGGGCTGTTGCTGTCACCACGGAGGCAACTGTACCTGCGCGATGTTGAGGAGGAACGTGGATAAGGACGGCACCGTCACGCCACCCCACGGGCCCGTCGTGAAGCCCCGACTCGACTCGACCAAGTCCGACGGCTCTATCACGGTCTTCCAGAACGGGCATCACAAGCCGTGCCATCGCAAGAATCACCTGGCGCACGACTCCGGCATGCCGTACAAGGTCCCCATGCCAAGATCCAAGACCGACGTGGGGTCTACCGCCAAGGCTCGCCGATCCGTCGACAGTCTCGCCCTCGACAATAGCATGCTGCTCAACCCTTCCGCATTCCTGCCACAGACGAGCGCGCCATTCAACACCGACCGCCGCATGTCCAAGTCCGAGCAGCCGTCGCCGAGGATCTCCGCCATCCCATGCGCCGGGCTGAGCGATCCCAAGTTCGCCGCCATCGACTTTGGCAACCTGCAGTCCGTTCAGACCAATCAAAACATGCCGTCGATGCCGACTGATCCCTTCGCGTTCATGCCGCTCGAGCCCATGTCCAGCGTCACGGAGAGCACCTTCGACCCTTGGTCGGCCATGCCCTCGTCAGACTCCCTCGCCATGCCAAACAACAATCCCTTCGGTGTCTGGCCCACGAGTACGGACGTTGGCGGCACCGCTCAGCCGGCTTTGACCGCGGCGTCCTCAGGAACTCAGTCCGAGATCGACGAGATGCCGTTGATGGACGAAATGTATGGCTTCGGCATGCCCAGCATTCAGGAAGACGCCGGCAGTTACACCTTAGCCATGCTGCAGAGCTCTGGGTCGCCTCAGTCGAACCGCCGGAGCCTTCCGGCCAACTTCTTCAAGTCTCTGCCCGCCGACGCGCAATGGGCTGAGAATCTCGACAGCGACATGGCAAACGGTTCGCAAGAGTTCAACAGCGCACAGACGTTCAACTTCGACGATGTGTGGGAGGGCTCGAACCTGCCGGCCATCACGGACATGCCAACTCGAGCAATGGGTGGCTCAGCCAACCCAGGCCGCCCATCGTCCAAGTCCCTCGGCCCGGAAAGCGCGCCCAGCGACGCAATCTTCCAGTCCCTCTTCCCCGAGATCGACATCCACGGTAGCTACTTCGGCACCCCCTGCGGTGCGCAGGTCTTCACCCCCTCCAACGGCACCCGCACCACCTCCACCGCCAACAACTGCACGACACCCATGGACTTCGGTCCCATGAACGAGGAGCTCGACTTCACCTCGCAGCAATGGTCGGATGGCTCGATGACCGTGCCCAACGACGAGTTCACGGCGCCCTACACCCTGGACAGGGAGTTTGCGGACCCGGACTACCCCGACACGTGGGCGCAATAACAAGAGCCGGGCGGTCTATGCGACCGTCCGACACTTCTTCGAGTGCGACGATCCCCGACGACATTTTTCTTCTTCGGTGCGGAAGTGGGCTTCGTGCGGCGTCTGCTGGGCTCGCATGTTGGCTTGCGGCGTGAGTGGCGTGAGTGCCGCCCCCTTTCCGAGGGTCTCCTCGGCTGCTGCTTGTGGATGGTGGGCGGGTCATGAGGGCGGTGTGGCGCGCGAGCTTTGAATCTAAGCGGGGCATATAGATTATGAATGATGAGGTTCTGCTCAGTCTATATTGCTCGCCATTGTCTCGGACCATAGAGTCCATGTGTTACAGGTGAATGCCAGGACGTGACGTTGCCTGTGATCTTGGCGCTGTGGACTTCATGCGTCAAGCTTGCGTCTCATTATGAGCGATATGCCGAGTACAACATGGCATGATCTTCACCACTGCGGTGCTAGCATACATACTACTTGATGCCCCTAACCCCGGGACCACTGATCAGTTCGCCATCATGCCGCCATCAACCAAACGCGGCTTGAGTTGGCCGACGGACAACCACGGCAAGGACGAGGTCTTCCCCTTCACAAAGCCCGGCTCCAAGGTCTCCTGGCTGTACAATTGGTCGCCCAATACAACCCCCAATGCCACCTCCCTCGGCTTCGTGCCCATGCAATGGAATCACATCGGCATCGACAACCTCCACAGCAAAGCCAAGTCCGCGAACGCCACGACTGTCATCGGCTTCAACGAGCCCGAACTCCCCGACCAATCCAACATGTCCGCCGAACTCGCCGCGCAGGAGTGGCTCCGCTGCGTCGAGCCCATGCGCAAAGCGGGCATCCGCTGCGGCAGCCCGGGCATCTCCTCCGCGCCCCAGGGCGTCGTCTGGCTGAACGACTTCCTCCGCCGGATCAAGGCCGGAGGCTCGGATGTGGATTTCTACTGTTTCCACTGGTACGGCGTCGAGCTCGGGCAGTTCTACGATTACCTGTGGTCGACATACTACCAGATGCCGGACCAGACGAAGAAGGTGTGGATCACGGAGTGGGCGGCGACGAACTGGGACTCGGCGAATCCGCTGCCCAGGGAGCATGTGGAGAAGTTCGCGAGGGACAGTGTCAAGTACCTCGACTCGCTGGAGTGGGTCGAGCGGTACGCGTGGTTTGGTCCCATGCGGGACACGGGCACTGTGGGCAAATGGGCCAGGATGCTTGACGATGATGGCAAGCTCACGAACCTTGGTAAGGCGTACAGAGACGATTGACCGTCCGGTACTGCACTATGATCACGAGCTCGTCCCAGCTTGTACCGCTGGCGGCGGATCTGGACGCAGGTCGAGCCTCGAGCGTCGCCTCTTGGCCTGCTCGCTCGGCCTCGCCGCCGGAAGCCTCAACGGCTTTCTTGGAACGTCGTGCCGTGATCTTAGTCCGTATATCATTAAAGCGGCTCTGTCTGTCGGAAGCAAGCGTGTCGCTGGAGCTCCCGCAACACACGCAAGTGATGCACTACCAGCAAGGACCTGGCGGCTGCCACCTCGCCGGCGTGATGCCTAAGCTCGACTTGCGGGATCAAGCCGATAGCATATCAGGGGCGGTCTTTTTCGAAGGCCGACAGAGTCTCGTATCACCATTGAAGCATGAGGCACGTATCAAGAGACGCATACATTCAATCGGCGTGCGAAGCGCCATCACCCGTACAAACAAAATGTACGAACACCACACACTTCATCAACACACGCCCTCATCATCCCTCAAGCGTTGCCCTCATCGTGCTCCGCCTGACTCTGCCCCGCCGTCTGCTTCTGCAGGTCCTCCAAGTGCGACGCATGATCGTCCACCTTCTCATTGTCGGCCGCGACATTGGACTCGGACGACGACGCCAACTCCTCGTGCCACTCGCCTTTGCCCTTCTTCTGCTTGTCGAGCTGCTCGTGCTTCTTCTGGTCCAGCTCCTCGCCGCTGCGGTCGCCGTCCTCCTTCAGGCGGAAAGTCTGCGCGACGCTGAAGGGGCGGCGGAAGGCCGGTTGCGTGCCGGCTGCTCGGGCAGGTCGCGCGGCGGCGAGGCGGAAGATGGGCCGCATCATGGTGCGATGGTATTGGCTTCGTGGAGCTGACTTGGAAGATTCAGCGGCTTTCCCGACAAGCTCCAGGACTTGAAGCTTACAGATGCGAGCGGTTCGTGAAAGTTGCGTCTCTTTCACCGGAGTAAAGTCTATACTAGGGGACTTTGAGTTGTATGAGGTCTGGGCGGTCGAGCAAGTGTGAGCTTGAATTCTGAGTGACGTAAAGTTGAACAGCTTCAGCCACAGCTTCCTAATTGGGACGATGACCTACACACGATGCAATAACGTCGACGGGGCATGCGGGACATGCGGGATAATGGCTGTGTTCGTTGGAATGGGTCTGCAAGCGCATAGTCGAGATGCTTTGCCAGCTGTCTGTTCGAACCATGGACTATGTAGACTCCATCGCTCAATCGCACGTCAACTAATCAACCGGGTGACTACCCGGTCCACCCTACCACATCCACATGCTGGCCCCCCCCCGGTACTCCCAGTGACCAGGTACTCTCAATGGTCACCCACTCCTCCCAAACCAAGCCCCTTCACGATCTCGAACGCAGCGCCCGCAGCCTCGCCTCGGCATCGTCGTGCATGCTCTCCCGATGCGCCCGCGGCAGCGCCGGGTGCTGCGTCATCCGCAGGCTTGCCAGGCCCGCCGTGAGCGTCTGCGCGCTGCCCTCGCTGCTCGTCGGCGAGTCCGGGAAGTACCGCATATGCGCCTGCGCGGGCGTGGTGACGTGCGTCGTCGCGCCGGAGCCCGGGCTGGGGCTGGGCGGGCGACTGGTGGCCTCGACGTAGCTGGGCGGGACGTCGACGAAGGGCGTCGCGGAGCCCGGGGTGCGCAGCGCGGCGCCGTAGGAGGGGACGCGGGAGAGGGTGCTCATGTCGTAGTGCTGCTGGTTGATGCCGTCCGCGTGGTCCTCGTCGGAGGTTCGCCGGGAGATTGGCTCGCTGGTGGGCGCGGAGTTGCCCGAAGAGCCGAAGAAGGTGCCGTTGGTGGATAGGCTGCCGTTGGGGAGGGAGTTGTCGAGGAGGCCGGGGGCGGGGGAGGCGCCGCCGGAGGCGCTGTGGGCGAATCGCACGCCGGGCGTGCGGGTCGGTGGGCTTTGACCGCCGTCTTGTAGGCTGGCGAGGCGGGAGTGCAGGAGCGAGGGCATGGCGCTGCCGTGCTGATTGGGCGAGTCGGCGCCGCCGATCGCGACGCCGTTGAGCGATGCTAGGTTCTCGTTCGATGCTCGCCGGCTCTGGGCGCTGAGTCCGTGAGGTGTGGCTGGAGCGCTGCCAGCTCTGCTCATATAGCCGGTTGGGTCGATATCGCTGAAGATCTGGTCGAGCTGATGTCGACCGTACTCTGGCGGCGCAGCCAGAGTCGTTTCATTATTGTTGAGCTCCTCATGCGACGTCCCGTTGACCGTGCCGCACACCTCGTTCCTCTCATCCACTGGTAGATTCGGTGATATGAAGAGCTTGACCGGTAATCGGCAGACTAGCTGCGAGATGTGTCCTTCCGGGTTGTGTATGTTGACCATCAATTTGAATCGATGAGTGACGTTGATCTGGTGCGAGTCCACGTCCTGCCTGCACACATTCAGTGACTTCGGCAGCGCCAGCGTCGCCTTGAACCGGTACATCTCGTCCGCCATCTCCGGGTTCTCGGTGGACTCATCCTCGTACATCAATCGCGAGTGTTCTGGGAACTCCATGTCCGCCTTGGCCACCTCGCTCTCCTCGGATTTACTCCTGTCACCCCGGATATCAGGCACCTCGCTGGCCTGTAGTCGCTTGACAACCGTCTCCATCAGCCGCAACTCCACCTTACCCAGCCGTATGCCCTTCTTGATCGGTGTGAGCTCCACGTCCGCTGTGATCGACGTCCCAAATACAATAGCGTCAGTGGGTATCGAGATGCTGTACGAGATCTTGTTGGCCCAGATATCCGCATTCACCCTCGACCGCGTCATCTCCATCGAGTCTGTCCCCAGCGTCCTGACGATGCGGATGTGCTCCTGCGCCACGACATCCTTCGCATTCCACCCCGGCCTCGACACGCTCGCGTGCAGATGGTAGACGATGTACGTCTCCCGCAAGCCCTCGACGCTCTCCGGCATCGACGGCGCCAGCTCAAACTCGAACGGCCATTCTATGGGCCCCGCCTTGACCTTGTGCGCGCTCTCCATGCCCAGCCGCTGCTCCTGGTTCCAGAAGACCCGCTTGTCCACCACCTCGCCCGCCGAGATGCCGCCCATGAACCACCAGTTGATCTTGCGCTTGCCCTCCAGCCGCACGCGCGGCTTCAGGATGCTCATGGCCTCCGGCGCGGTGAAGCGCACCACGCCCGTGAGCTTGACGCTCTGCGCCTCATGCTCGCCGCCGTGGAAGACGATGAAGCGCGTGTCCGGGAGGATCTCCAGGGTCGGCTTGTTGCGCCCGCCGCTGCTGCTGTAGGTGCCCCGCGGTGTTGGGACCATGGCTGGGCTGCGCACGCCGGGATTGCCGGGCCAGTTGAGCACAGGATGAGTCGACGCCAGTGTGAGGATGCTTGCCTCAATGCTCAAAGGGTAGGAATCCTAGCGTGCCTCAGTGCCTAGCGGGATGTCGTCAAAGATACGCAAAGTGGACCTTGAAACGTGCAGCAAGCCGACTGGGCCGATGAAGAAGGTTTGGGTAAGGTTTCACGGTTCGCCAGGCGGAGCTGCGATCACGGCGTGGGCGCTAGGCGTAGTCGTCGTGGGCAGGTGGGATGTTATGGCAGGGTCCGGAAGCGTTCGCATCGGCGTGCTTACTGGGACGAACGAGGCAGTGCAAGGAGGATGACTGGGAAGTCATGGACAGGTGAGATATCTGCCCTATGCTAGACCACCGCAGCCGTCCCCAACAAGTATAAGCCACAGGGTGCGATAGCCTCAGCGAGAACGTGTCACGAAAACGTCGTCGTTATCGGCGGCCTTTGACCCGCACCTGGCTGCGATTGCCGGTGCCGGCTGGAAAACGAGGAAGATGACGCCACGCGAAAGCCGACGGGACCCACCCAGCGCCACGCCACAGCTTAGAGCCCCTGCTTCCCGTGGAAGAGGGCTGCTGCCGCTGTGGGTCCTGCTCCAGCCTGGGTCGAGATGGCCGACGAGGCCGACAGGGCCGACATGTGGCCGTCGGAGAGGATTGCGCGGTAGAAGGCTTCTCGCAACGGTACGTACCTTTGGATAGGGAAGTCCTTGCCACCAGTTTTTACACACGCACTGGCATTATGTCGGGCAGGCTACCAATTAACATGCCGATCGCCGGCGAGTGGGTGTCTGGATCCAACGGTTGAGATGGCTTGACCCAGCACCGGAGCACCCGACGTCTTATCGCACATCCACCTTCACGTGCCAACATTGCCAGCCCGTCGCAGTCGCACCAAGCGACTCACTCGCGCTCCCCCTCCCCCCACCTACGTGCCCTCCTTTGGCCGGTCCCATTCGCGGATATGCCCTGTAACAAACCTGCGTCAGCTCGTTGCACGGCAGAATCTAGACCGCGCCTCAGCGCCTGGGCGGCCCGACTCACCATCTTTGCACGCCGTGACAATGCACCGCTCCTCGAACCCCAGCCAGCTGAGCGGGTGCTCGTCGGCCAGCTTCGACATCACGGGCGGCAGCACGGCGGTACTCCGCATTGAATCCACCGGGTGCACGACGTCCGCCTGCTCGCCGCCCGTCCCGCCATTGTTCGAGGAGGCCTCCGTCTGCGTCCGGTTGGAGTTGCTCCGGATCCGGTTCACGGTGGCCAGGGACTCCTTCCGATTCGCGACGCTCACCGCCTTCGGCCGGCCCAGGATCCCGACCGAGAAGTCCCAGAGCAAGAGCCGGCAGTCCTCGCCCACGCTCCCAAACCGGTAATTCCGCTCGTCGCACCGCCACGGATCGAACTTGATGTCCGTGACCCAGGAGTCGTGCCCCACACACCGCGCGACGAGGGCGTGGTCCACGAGCGACCAGATGCTGACGAGGTCGTCCTGCCCGCCCGTCAGGACGTAGCGGCCGTCCGGGGACCAGGTGCAGCAGAGCAGGCCGCCGTAGTAGGCGCGGTAGATGTCCAGCACGCGCTCGTTGATGTAGTCGATGATGGTCAGGCAGCCGTCGTCGCAGACGACGGCCAGGAGTTGGCCGTCGGGGGAGAAGGCGAGGTCGTTGATCTTCATGTTCGAGATGCTGTACGCCGCCACGGGGTTCGTGCGCTGGTTCTTCGACTGCACGGACTTCTTGATGCGGTACTTGCTCTTCAGCGTCCCGTTCTCGTGGCCATTCTCTGTGGGCGAGGGCTCCTCGGGGACCAAGTCGGCGTCTTCCTTCTCCTTGTCGTAGACTACGAGCGTGCCATCCATGTGCGCCGCTAGGAAGAGGTTCTCCTTGTTCGGCACCCAGAGGATCGACGAGACGGGGTGTGCATTGATCATGCCATTCTTGTTCAGTCGCGCGTATTTCTGCGAGATGGGTTCGTACCAGATGATGTCGCTGGTGTTGAACCCGAGAATGATGTCCAGATGGGTCGACGATTTCGTATAGTCGTTGACATCGTGGCAGAGCGCATGTGCTTTCGTGAAGAGGACTTTGGTGAGATTCTCCGTCTTGATCTCCGAACTCAGATCCAACCACATCAGTGCCCGGTTCACATTCGCAAACACCATGAGACCATCCGTGGACCGCTCATTTATCCGCTTCTGCAGAGCTTCATGCGGTATGACCCGCGACACGAAGGACGAGTTGGACTTGACGATGTTGTTCTTGGGCTTCGCGCGTTGGTCCTTCTTATTGCCTTTGACCGGCGCCGGTTTCAACGCGTCGTTGCTGTCGCCAAAGGTGGATGTCTGGCCGTAGTAGGACATTGACCCGAAGCCATTCGCCGTAGAGCCTGCATCGCTCCGAGGGCTCTGCGCCTCCTCTTGTATGCTTGGCGGTATATTCGAAAGCGCGCTCTGTGTGGTCGCGGTACGGAAGAGATTGTGCGAGGGCGGCTTTCGCGGTGTGATCACAGCAAACGACAGCTTCGTGCCAGCCAGAGGCGGACCTATGTTGGTCGCCAACGGGTTGTTGTTCGGCTGCGGCGCATCGCTGGGATGCGGAGGGGGAGTCGCCAGGTGTAGATCATCTCGTAGCAGGTACGTGCCCTCGCCGACCACTAGCTGATACTCCGGCCCCGTAGGATGCTCCAGCGTGTTGTTCGTTTCGAGCAGCGGGCCGCCGCCAGGCATGCCTGTGTAGAGGTTGCCATTGGGATAGCGGGGCGGAGGCGGGAGGACACTGAACATTCGCGCTGCGGTGTCAGCTGATCCCCTTCTCTGACCCTCTCCTACCGGGATATCACATGCGAACGTCGCGCACCGCTCGAGGCATGCTGCCGCCGCACGTTGCTGATAAGGGCGCGTGGTGGGCCGGCGGTGGATAAGTGGGCTAGAAGCATCTCGTTTAGACTTACAACATTGCGCCTGCAGCTCGCCTCTCGGCGCGTCGTCACCTGCTCAGTCCGCCGCCGGCATGGTCGTGTTCGTCTCCGGTCAGTGATAGGGTAGTGCATATGAAAAGAGGTGAACAAGAGAAGTGGAAGTCGTTATCTCTAGCGGTCGATGATCGTCCCGCCATGTGGCGCCCACGCGGGGTTGGCGAACGACACGCGGGTAAAGGTAATCTGGATTGCGACCACGGAACGCTGCGTAGGAGCGGGAGGCATTATACCCCCCAGGCCAGGTCTCGTGATCTTGAACTGCTCAGCGCGGTGGGAGCGCTTGCCACGAGCATGCGTACATGATCGACGAAGACGCTCGTGGATCATCAGCGCATCGATGTTCACCGTGAAGCTTGTCATCAAGGTTGACATGTCCGCGCCTCGTGCAGCTAGCCGCAGTGTCGGGATCTGCGGTTACAGTTGCCGACGGGTGCCTCCTCTTCACATGCTTCGACACGATGCATCATGGCCACAGGTTCGTGTGCCCATACTACTCCCTAAGCGAAGTCACTGCTGACCCCCACGCAGTACGAATATGCATCGCCGGCGACGAGAACGTGGGCAAGAGCTCACTCCTGACGAGCCTCGTCAAGGACACCTTCGTGACCGGCCGCATCCAATCCGTCCTGCCCCCCATCACACTCCCGCCGACGCTGCTGGAGAATGTCACGACCACGATCGTCGACACCTCCTCCCTCCCGCAAGAGCGCGACCATCTACGGAAGGAGGTCCGGAAATGCAACGTCATCTTGCTGGTCTACAGCGACCACTACTCGTACGAGCGCGTCGCCCTCTTCTGGATGCCCTACTTCCGCTCCCTCGGCGTCAACGTCCCCGTCGTGCTCTGCGCGAACAAGAGCGACCTCAGCCCCGCGGGGACGAGCACGGCGCAGATCGTGACGGACGAGATGCTGCCCGTGATGGGCGAGTTCAAGGAGATCGACAGCTGCATCCGGACGTCCGCGCGCGAGCACCATAACATCAACGAGGTCTTCTTCCTGTGCCAGAAGGCCGTCACGCATCCCATCGCGCCGATCTACGATTCGAAGGAGAGTAATCTGAAGCCTGCCGCGGCGCAAGCACTGCGGCGCGTGTTCTACCTCTGCGATCGGGATCAGGATGGTCTATTGAACGACAAGGAGATCCGTGAGTTCCAGATGAGGTGCTTTGACAAGCAGCTGTCAGATGCGGACCTGGCGAGCATCAAGCGGTCCATCAACCGCAGCCCGTCTCTTGATCCCGGGAGTGAAAGAGACGGCATCGACATCGACGGCTTCCTCCTGCTGAACAAGATGTTCGCGGAGAAGGGCCGGCATGAAACGATCTGGATCATCCTGCGGAAGTTCCAGTACACGGACGGTCTGAGCTTGAAGGACACCTTCCTGCATCCGAAGTTCGACGTGCCGACGTTTGCGTCGGCGGAGCTAAGTCCCGCGGGGTACCGCTTCTTCGTCGATCTGTTCTTGAACCACGACAAGGACAATGATGGCGGGCTGAGTAACACGGAGCTGGCAGCACTGTTCGCACCGACCCCGGGACTGCCATCTGCTTGGGTAGATTCTGACTTCCCAAGCTGCACGGTGCGAAACGAAGCAGGCTACATCACACTGCAAGGATGGTTGGCGCAGTGGTCGATGACTACATTCGAGCAGCCAAAGACGACACTGGAGTATCTAGCATACCTTGGCTTCGAATCTCCTGACGGCAAAGGCACGACCTCCGCCTTGAAGATCACCAAATCTCGCAAGCGCCGCAACAAACCCGGCCGTGTCGAACGCAACGTCTTCCTCTGCTACGTCCTCGGCGCGCCCCATAGTGGCAAGTCCGCCCTTCTGAACGCCTTTCTCCAGCGCCCCTTCAACAACACCTACCACCCAACTATCAAACCCCAAATCGCGGTCAACAGCGTCGAGCTGCAGGGCGGCAAGCAATGTTACCTCATCCTCCAAGAACTGGGCGAGCTCGAGCCCGCCATCGTGGAGAACCAGGCGAAACTGGACTCCTGCGACCTGCTCTGCTACACCTACGACTCCTCGGACCCGGACTCCTTCGCGCACATCCTCGACCTGCGGAAACGCTACCCGGCTCTCAACGCGCTGCCTTCAGTCTACACCGCCCTGAAAGCGGACCAAGACCGCGCGGTCCAGCGGACCGAAGTGCAGCCCGACGCGCACTGCGAGGAGCTGCGCATCCCCAAGCCCATGCACGTCGCGGTCAACTGGACGTCGAGCAGCGACTTCTTCGCGCACCTGGCCGAGTGCGCGACGTTCCCCGCGCAGGCGTTTCCCAAGAGCGAGGAGGCGCCCGTGGATCGCTCGGCGCTGTACATGGCGCTCGGGGCGACGGCGTGCGCGGCGGTGGCGTTTGGGTGGGTGTGGAGGAAGAATGTCATGGGGAGTGGGTAGAGGGATACTTGTAGTGGGATGGCGTGGGTTTGCATAGCGGCGGCGCTGGTGGGTGTGCTGTGGGTCGATACCCCTCTTCGTCTATAGCGCAGGATAGCAAGGCATTTAGAAGCCTTATTACACTGCAGCTCACAGCGCCGGGTGATGTGGGACTACCTTTTGCGGCGGCATAGAGTTTCAATCCGTCGAGTAGGCTGAGCCACACATGCATCTCTGAACCCCTGGACTACTGCTGGGCTCCCGTCATCTTCCCCGGTTCAGCGCCAAGAAGGCGCGCATCCAATCGACCTCCATTAACGAGCCGCTCGCATGTCCGTGTCACACGCTACGTCTCTTCACGAGTGACGCTCCTGACGATATTGATAACGGGCGCGGGCGATGAGACACATGTGGCACGGACACCGGGAGTAAGAGCGCGAAAGGGTTGGCAGCGGGACTGCGCCGGACACGAGTTGCAGAGCGTGTGGAGAGCGGACAGGGGGGGTCGATTGGGCCGCTGATACAGCAAGTAAGATGCAGGTCAGTCACTTGTCCCCCCGAAGATGACGGCCAGATTGCGCTGCTTCTGCAACGACATCATCAATCAGGAACACGCCGGACGTCGGAGGATCCTCATCTTGCACCGTGGCTGACTTTGCCTGCGTGTGCGTGTAGCCCTCCGCCCGGCAAGCGGAACTGGACAAGCTCTACCAGAGCCGCAAGTCGTCGCGCGGCCACGTGCCCCAGATCTCCATCAGCGACGACGCGCACCACGTCACCGAGGCGATCGGCAGCGGCTACTACGGCGATGACCCGAGCGGCGCGGCGAAGCGCGACGCCCGCCCGCTGAGCTTCATGCCGTCGCCGGGCGAGGTGTACGAGAGCCGCGGGAACAAGCGCGGCGGCGGGTACTTCGACCCGAAGACGAGCCCGACGCGGAACCCGCTGGAGCGGACGCGGTCGGGGGAGAAGATGGAGCCGGCCAGTCCGACGGAGACGGGGAGTCTGTCGCCGAAAGCGCTGCGGAGAGTGGGCTCGGCGGGGACCGAGGGCGGCGGTGGCAGTGGCAATGGCAGTCCGACGGGCCATGGGGGTGGGGGAGGCAGTGGGCCAGGCTCCCCGCCCCCGCTCACGCGGCACGGGTCCTCGGACACGGCGGTGCAGCAGTTCCCGCTGAACGACATCGATTACGAGTCGAGTCCGGCCGCGGTCGCTCAAGAGCTGAGCAACCTGCAGGCCATCCGGCGCATGTCGATGAGCGTGGACACGGGTGATCCGGACCTGGCGGGCTTTGGCGGGATCGTGCCGACCGTGGCGCCGCGGGACGACGATGACGAGGACGACGCGGCGCGCCTGTTCTGGGTCCCGGCGCGGCTGCATCCGGAGCTGGCGCCGAAGGAGTTCAAGACGTTTGTGGAGGATCGTGTGGACAAGATACGGAGGCGGTCAGGGGACACTGAGAGTCTGTCTCCTGATGGACTGGAGCGGTCGGGGTCCGGGAGCAGTAGTCTGCGGCGCAAGAAGAGCATGCTGTCACGGCAGATTGATCCCAAGAATGATCACTACGAGGATGGGGCGGAACGGCTGGAGCGGAAACGGTCAAGGCGGATACACGTGGAGGGACAGACGACGGTCGCGAACCTGGAGGAGCTGGAGTCGCTGGTCAACGACCCTCAGCAGCTTATGCGCCGCATGAGTCTCGATACTGCCCGCCGCTCGCAGGATTCTGGTATCGAAGTGCCGCCGTCAGTGGACATGCCACTTCTGCCATCGGGCGGTCAGACTCTCAAGCGGTCTACCCGCACCACATACCGCAAAGGCAGTCTCAAACGAGGCGAGCGGGTGCCCTTTTCGAAACGGCTGCAACGGCGGTACAGTGGCTCCGAGGAACCCGGCGACGAGCCACCCTCCCAGTCGGCGACAGCACCGGGCGCTGATGAGCCGGAGCCGATTCTCGGCCTGACTCGGGTCCAGACCGAACCTATACCCCCACCCAGCGGTGGAGAAGCGCCGGGTGCTTACCATCCCAATGGCCGTCAAGGCTCGCGGCGAAAAGCAGGGCTTGGCGCGAACCAGTCGAGCGAGAACCTTGCATTGGAGCCCGCGCGGCAGGCCCCGAGCCAAGAGCGGAGACGCTCACCACCACCACCACAGCTCCAGGCGCTGCCGCCGCTGGAAGAGCAGCCTCCCAAGGGCCTGCAGCCAAGGCCACTTACCTCCCGATTGGCAAGTGGTGGGCGCACGACCGCGCAATTGCCCGGCTACAACAATTCGAATCCGCTTCCGCACATCATCGAGACGCTGCCGGATGGGACAAAAGTGCCCGTAGGTCCGCTCGCGGCGCAACAGTGCCCGGAGCGCCGCTCGTCTCATGAGCAGCCGCGACACTCACACCGCGGCGGCGCGCACATGCGGCCTGTACCTGGCCAACGACCGGCACAACATACTTCCACGCTGGACGACATCTCCTCGAACCCCTCGCCGCTGCCGGGCAGCGGCAGCACGCGGACCGATGCGCTTACCATGGTCCCGACTTTCGAAGACAAGAAAGTGGACCGGAAGGACAGCACGAAGAAGAGCAGCTGGAAGTGGATCCTGGGCAGTGACGATGATGACAAGGACCGGGAGAAGAAGGCCGCGAAGGAGGAGAAGGTGGCCGATGGCGCGGCGGCGAGTCTCAAGGCGAAAGCGAGCAAGCTCACCAAACCGCCTAGCGGTGACAAGGCACGGCTCGATGTCCTGCAGAACTCCATCGACGGGACGGTCCCAGCGCGCGGGCGAGAGAGCATCGTGCTGAACCGCGCGGACGTGCAGCTGGACGAGGAGCGCAAGAAAGAGGGCAAGAAGTCTGTCGAGCTGCCCAAGAAGGACCGCGAGAAGGACTCGGGCCTGCTCTCGGCCCTCTTCGGTGGCAAGAAGAAGGCCTCGGACCACGACCTCAAGGACAAGAAGCGGAAAGCCGACCGCGGCCTGTCCCCCGAGCCCCCGCACCGTGTCCTGAAGCCCGACATCGACTACAATTGGACGCGCTTCAGCATTCTGGAGGAGCGGGCCATCTACCGCATGGCGCACATCAAGCTCGCGAATCCACGACGGGCGTTGTATAGTCAGGTGCT
>JAWDJV010000196.1:0-20732 GCA_033119285.1 Teratosphaeriaceae sp. CCFEE 6253 | reverse complement strand
CGTTTGTGGATTTTCGGGTTGTGCCGCTGGTTGAGGGGGAGGGGGAGCTGGAGGGGGAGGAGGGGGGGAGTGCGGGGGAGGAGAGTGATTAGGCACGATCGTTCAACTGCGCTCTCGCTTCGACGGGCTCATTCGCGTATCGTCCTTGATTGCGAATCGCAGTACTCCCGTGTGGCTCAACACGCAGAGCTACCTGCACTGTCGATTATTACCCGCACGCTCACGGAGGCGTGAAGTCGAGAGTACATCTTCCCTGCATCCCCGGTGGTCCCTATTTAGCTGCTCTTGACCAGGCTGTCACTGGATACCACTACTGACTGACGCTGAAGTCGAAATCAAGTCTGTTGCGCGCGAGCTGCTGATGTAACCTCGAATTCAACCTCGTCGCCAGGAAAAGAAGCAGCTAGAGCCGGAAGCGCGCTAGCGCGGCGATCAGCCCAGGGCAAGACCGAGGACTCCACGGCGAACACCGCTTGGTCATCAGTCCTCTTCGCCCCGAAAGAAGACCCGCGCGCTGCTGCGCCGCAGGCAGCATTCCCCTCCGTATCGACGAGGAGGTGCTGGCGCTCCCGGGCAGCCGACGGGGGTTTTGCCGCTCGTCGCCACGGGAGAAGACGCGATGGACGGCGATGCCCGCACGCCCGGCCGCCATGCCACGCCAAGCGGGAGACATTTGCACGACGGTACCCGTACCCGTACCCATCCAGCGCGGCCGTGGTGGTGGTTGTGTGTGGGTGTGTAGTGGCGCTCCCTCGTATCCGCCCGTACGGAGTCTGGCGCTGCAACTGCGACGGCGAGGGTGCACCTCGTGCTGTGATTAGCAACGCTCCCGTTCCTGTTACGATGCCCGCTCGAAGGCGATGGAGGGCCGTGGACACCGCGTCGAGTACGAGTATATGAAGGTCTCGGGACGCGCGGTATAGTATGGCTTCCTTCTCTTCCCATCAATCCACATCTTGCACACCAGGAGGAGACCGTACCAGGCGCCTTTTCCTTGATCGTTTTGCTCTGCGGGTTCGAAGTCGCCACTCGCTACGACTGTCGGATTCTACCGTCGCTCTCCTACCAGCTCTCTACGTTCTCGCGATTTCTTATTTGAACTACCAATAATACCGCGCAAGACTCAACAGCATCATACGGCAGCAAGGATGTACTCCAAGCTCACCCTCCTCGCCGTCCTCGGGTCCGCGGCAGCTGCTCCTGGGTACAGCGCCCCTTCAGCATACGGCGGCGCCTGGGCCCAGACGGGATGGAGTTCCAGCTCGACCGTCTCGTCGACGGCCAGCTCCTCGTCAGCGACATCCTCGACGCCGACACCGCCTGCGTACTCGACATCCTCGGCCAGCAGTCCCAGCTCGTCACCGCTGAGCTCTCTCGCCAGCTCATCCAGCTCCAGCGTCCCGGCGCATCCGACATCCTACTCCGTGAGCAGCTCATCCTCGAGCACCTCCCCCCGGCCAACCTCGTCCTCGTCCTCCGTCAGCAGCTCCACGACCCTGCATCCGTACCCGACGGCCAGCTACAGCCTGAGCTCCTCAAGTAGCAGCGTCTCGCGCTCGGCTTCGGGGTCCTCGTTTCCCAGCAGCCTGAGCTCGACGACGCGGTCTGTGAACAGCACGTCGTCGAGTGCGTCTCACTCGGCGACGGGGTACCCGCGTACTTCTAGCTCGACGACCAAGAGTGCCAATGGGACGACGTCGAGTACAGCTCACTCGGCTTCCGGATACCCGCACAGTAGCAGCTTCACCGTACCCGTGAACACCACATCAACCGCATCGCACTCCGCCACGGCCTACCCGCATCACAACACAACAACGTCCAGCACACCCACCAAACCCTTTCCCCCCCATCCAACGACCTCCGTCATCACCGAAACAACCACCTACCCTGTCACGACCACGCAAACCCTCTGGGTCCCCTGCAGCGCGCCCGTCGGCACCAGCGCGGGCACGACCTACTACTCCACCTCCGTCACCACCCGCCGCGTGACGAGCACGTACCTCACGACCGAGACCAGGACGCATGCCGCCTCCCCCCCATCGTCTACCGTGGGACCATCTCCCGTGGGGCCGGCGCAGGATGCAGAGACGCAGACAGTCTACCCCGGCTGGCCTTCCCACCCCGTCAGCCCGGTTCAAGAGGGCTGCACGCCCGCTCCAATCGTCACCGTCACCGTGACGGAAATCATCTCCGTCGGCCCGCAGCCCACTGACCCATCCTCCCACCCCGCCGGGAGTTCCCAGACGACGGAGACAGTCACCGCCACGCTCGGGAACGGGTTCACGACTACCTTGCTCATCACTTACCCGGTCGGTCCCTCATCCTCCCACTCGGCCCCTGCCTCTGGCTCGGGCTCGGGCTCGGCGCCGCCTTACCCCGTCCCGACTGTGAGCACGTCGCACGCGCACCCCGCGCCCTCGGGTTCGGCACCGGTGCCGCCGAAGTCGTACCCGACTGCGCCTGTTAGCGGGAGCAGCAGCAGCAGCAGAAGTGCGAGTGCGAGTCTGAGTCACACCATTAGCGCGAGTGCGTCCACGACCAGCAGCGTGAGCGCCTCGCAGACCAGCTCGTCGTCGAGCCACAGCGCCTCATTACCGACGACCGTGAGCACGACTTCCACGGCCAAGACCAGCCCCGTATCGAAGACGAGCTCGGTACCCAGTCCCGGCGCTTCGACGAGCACGGGGTCGACTGGCCAGAGTGCGTGGGGTGGAAGGCCATCGGCTTACTGGGCTTAGGGGTTGCCGTGTCTGGGGAGAGATGATGTACGAGTGATCGGATGTTTGGACGACATGTGTACGAATACGCTCCTTGAATGACTGAATTAGCGGGCGGTACAAGAGGGGGCGTTGATGGGAAGGATGCAGATAGAGGGCCAGACAGCATGTACAGATAGCTCTTAGAACACCCTAATCGTGCATTCAGAAGCACTACTCGAACCGATCTTCGCCCTATCCTTCATGCATCGAAGTGTCACCTCCAGGAGCGAGCCCGTTACGATCACGTCTGACCCGACATAACTCTTGCCGCGAATCTTGCTTGCTCTTAACCTGCCACAGCTAGATTCTCGAATGCTTGACGAGAGATTGCTAACCAGGAGTGGCGAAACTACGCTCATGGCGCGGAGAGCGATGCGGAGCTTTGAGGTGCGGACGAAGGCTGGGCGGGCGATGACGGCGTCGCATCTGGGCGGAAGCAGGTGCACAGGAGCCACCGGAACGACACAGTGCGCCAGCAGACGAGTAGATGGCTTGGAACCCCACAAGGTCATACTACAGCTTCGGCGTGAACTTGTACCCCTCCGCCACCGGCCGATTCCCCGTCTCGACGGGCGTATACCACGGCCAGCTCGCCGGCGCATCCCCCGCCATACTCCCCACGAACTTGACCGGCCGCTTCTGCAGGAACGCCTGCACGCCCTCCGCGTTGTCCTTGCTGCCGAACATCTCGTAGATGACGCGGCTGTCGAGCAGGTGCTGCGCCTCCGCGCTGCCGGTGTCGCGGTACATGAGCTCGCGCATCAGGTACGTGGAGACGGTCGACGTGTTCTGCACGATCTCCGCCGCGATCTCGAGCGCGCGCGGGAGCACGGCGGCGGGGGTGTCGAGGGTTTCGGAGAAGAGGGTGTTGAGGAGCGGGTGCGAGGCCGGGTAGGTCGCGCCGGTGGTCGTGAGGTGCAGGGCTTTGGCCATGCTGGAGACCATGTCAGTGTGCGTATCATGTCGCAGGCAGCCCGCAGGTCAGACGTACCCGATCAAGCGGGGCAGGAAGAAGCTGCTGCACGCCTCCATGATCAAGCCCCGCCGCGCAAACACAAACCCAATCTTCGCGTCCTTATACGCGACCCGGATGCTCATCGGCAGCGTCATGGTAATCCCGATCCCCACCGCGCTCCCCTGCAACGCCCCAATGACCGGCTTCCTACACCGATGGATCGCCAACACCACCCTCCCGCCTCCATCCCGATGATCCCTCGGCGCCTCCTGCCCACCCACGAACCCGGTCTCGAGGTCCGCGCCGGCGCAGAAGATCCGCCCTTGGCCCGTCACGACGATGCATTTCACCCGGTCGTCGAGGTCGAAGAGGGCGAAGGCGTGTTCGAGCTCGGCCATCATGGTGTTGGTGAAGGCGTTGTAGTTCTTCGGGCGGTAGAGCTCGACGACGATCGTGGGCGTGACATCCTGCGAGGACTCCGGGACGTGGTGGCAGCGGATCTGGGTGAAGGGGAGGGAAGGGTAGGAGGAGGGGAGGGAGAGCTTCTGGGGGTCGGCGGGCATGGTGGGCGGGGTGCTGTACTGTAGGGGGAGCGAGGTGTGCCGGAGAGTAATGGGGATCGTTGCGGTCACTTACAGAGCGCCTATATGGAGTCTGGTCAACTCGTGGCAATAGCCGTCGCGCGTATGTCGATGGATTGTTGGAGGTGAGGAGCACCTCGGCCTCGGCACAAGCCGATGACTAACTGGGCGTGGAGCAGGTCAGGAAGCATAAGTCGCGGTCGCAGTGTCACAATGCTGTGTGTCTTTGATGCCAGCAGCAGCATATGAGCAGATGAGTGTAGTCAGGCAAAGGCTGGACGGCGTGTTTGCATCTAGAGCAGGATCTACCCATCATCATTTCGGCGGCGGCACCGGGGGTAGTCCCGCCTCGACCTCCTTCTCGCTCCTCCCCTGCTCCGCCTCGACCAGCGACTGCTCCGTCTCCAGCGCGCGATCCATGTTGTAGTGCTTGACAAACGCACTCGCCACCGTGGCCACGAGCGCGAAGCCCGCGATGACGATGTAGACGATGCGGATACTGTCCGTGAAGGCCGTGCGCATCACCGTCCGCGCTTCCCCGTTGGGCTCGTGCTGCAGCCATTGCACGACGCCCGTGGCGTCTTTTGCGAGCGCTTCGGCGTTGGCTGCGAAGAGGGGCTGTTGCTTGAGCTTGGCTGTGAGGGCGCTGATGAGTTTGTCAGCCATGTGCACAGGGGTCTCGTGTACGTTGGCGCAACGGCGTGGCGGGGCTTACTTCTGGAAGATGTTGCCTCCGATTGCGATGCCCATGGTCTGCCCGAGACCGCGGAAGAAGGCAAACATCGCTACCGAAGTACCGAGATGTTTGGCGTCAGCTGCGGATTGGAGCTGGAATTGCAACGCTGGGAACAATCTGCCAAACGAATCAGCTAGCAGTCTAGGGGGATATTCGAGAGTGCAGCTCACGAGCCCAGTCCCATGCCAGTAGCGAGATCCGTCAGCACGATCTGCACGAGCTGCGTATCGATATCGACCGCGCACAGGAAGCCCACGCCCAGCGTCGTCAAGGCCCAGCCGCCCCAGATAGCCCATCGATACCGCCCGAACTTGCTGATGACGATCCCAGACACAATCGCCATGGGCGCCACGGTGAACGTCGCCGGAAACAGCGCGACACCCGAGATGACCGGGCTGAACCCCCGCACGGCTTCGAAGTAGAGCGGCTGGTAGTACAGCAGGCACCACAGCACCATGCCATGCAGCGCCGTGGTCAGGTAGGCAATGTTGGTCGTGCGGTTGGCGAAGACCTTGTACTGGATGATGGGCTCCTGCGCCACGAAGCGCTCGTGGTAGGCCAGGATGATGAGGCCGCAGTGGCCGAAGCCGACGGGCGCGATGACGCGCCAGCTCATCCAGTCGTACCTGTACAAGTCAGCGAGAGAACGTCGCAAGCCCTGGTATGGCATCACATACTGCACTCCGCCCCACGTTATCGGTATGAGAATGCTGGTCATGCTTGCCGCGAACACCACTGACCCGACCCAGTCCGCCCGACGCAACTTCAGACGCAAGCTCATCGGGCTGCCCTTGAGCCTGATCAACAGCCACACCAACAGGAAGCTGATGGCGATGAACGGAAGATTGAGATAGAAGATCCATGGCCATAGGGAAGGCTTCGCCAGGCTACCGCCCACCACTGGACCGGACACCGATCCAACGGCCCACATGGCCCCCAACACCCCAATCCACTGTCCGCGATACCGAAGAGGCACCAAGTCCGTGATGAGGATGGCCGTCAGGGTCGTGATGCCGCCGCCGCCGATCCCCTGGACCGACCGCCCGACGAGCATCATCGGCATATCCCTCGCGAGCCCCGCAATCAGCGTGCCCGCCAGGAAAAACGCCACGGCGAGGAGGGTGAGGTGCTTGCGGCCGAAGATGTGGCTGAAAGCGGCGAAGATGGGCTGGAAGACGGTGGAGGCGAGCAGGAAGGAGGTGCCCGCCCAGAAGGCGTCCGTGGCGGATCCATCGAGCGCTTTGGCGATGACGGGTAAAGCCACCGAGATCGATGTGCCATCCAGGGCGACGACGAGGGACAGGGCTGCCAGCGCGGAGAAAGCCAGGTAGAACCGTGTCCCGGGTTTGAAGGCCGGCAGGGTCGGCTTGAGCGGTGCTGGCTTGAGCGGGGCATGGCCGTCGCAGGAACTGCTCACCGAGGGCCGGCCGGCGTGCTCCGGTAAAGCCGGCAGTGTCGCCGTGCTGAGATATCGGGACTTCGTGCGCGTGCTGCGCTCCTGCGTCGAGATCTGCGACAGCGCGACGCGATCGGCTGTCGAGATGGACAGGTCGGAGAAAGTGGTGAAGCGGCCAGTAGGGGCGATGTAGGAGAAGCGCTCCATGTTGAATAGTCCAGAGACGGTGGACGCGAAGTGCTAAGACGGCGGTATGGTGGTGCCAGCGGGTGGGGAGGGGCGAAGGGGATATGCGAGATCGCGTGGACGGAGGGAGGGACAACGAAAGGCTTGGTGCTGGCCATCAGCGATCGTGGCCGGGATGCAGTGCACCTACCTTCGGCCGGCCATCTGGACTCCTTCGCATGGCCAGGCACCGGTGGGCACTCGAGACGCCTGTTGAAGTCTATGTGCAATGCCCCGTCGCATCCAACGCCACCCGCGCTCGAGCGCAGTGATCACCCGCAACGAAGCCTCGTGATGTCGTACCTCGGGTGGCGAAGGGACAGACTTCCATGCTGCAACGGACAGTCTGCCTCAGGGTTGGGTGTGAGGTGAGGGTGAAGCAAGCCAGCGTCTCGGAGTCCGGCTGGTGGCCCTTGTCCCGCCGCGCTTAAGATTCTCGGAACGGCGCGGGCGTGGCCTAGCGCCCGTCATGGGACTTCCCGTCACGTCGTATCTCCAACCTCGGCCTCACTTCCTCCTGAATCTCATGAGTGGACCATCTTGCCTAGATGCTCATCACGCAGAGCAAGAGATATGCTTGCATTCTTCACACACGAGATCCCGTCCGGTCTGCTACTTGTTGGGGAGGCCATGGCTAACTGACCTCATCAATCCGGAGAAGTAGGACGAGTTTGAGATCGAAGAATGGCATTCGGACACGACCATGTAGCCTCTCTGACACGGCCGATGATGATGGAGGCTGCCTGTCCATCGAGCTTCAGCTGGGTTTCGGGTCTGGACGACTTGGCTCATGACAGTCCTGCCTTACAAGAATCATGACACCCGTATTTGAGATACAGCCACCCCATCATCCATCACTCTCTCGGACTTTTCTCTCTTCCCTCGTTTGGCTTCCGCGGATCGGATCAAGGCCGTCCGAGGCGGTCGCTGCTCGAACACACAGTCCTTTCTTGATCAAGCTCCTGCTTGTTACCGCGTTTCCTTGTCTTTTAATCGTCACCGCCATCACGACTCCCTGCCGGACAGGACGATGATTCTCATCTACAGCGACGACCACGAGCCCGCGCCCCTCCTCGACACGCCGCTGGTCGAGCAGAATGTCGAGCGTCGGATCCGCCCCATCATCCGCAAGATGCGCAAGGTCCGGGGCAAGACGGGCTGGATGCTCCGCCGCTACGGGTACATCTTCGGCGCACCCAAGGGCGACCAAGTTGGCCTGGCGCATCACGCGCTGCAGATCGGGGACTACGTCTACGTGAGCTCCCGACCCCGTGGCGAAATATCCGACTATGCGTTGATGCTGAACTCAGGAATTGACGAGGGAGAAGTACCTGGTGGGCCAGCGCTTGTGCGGGCACCAAGTCTGGCCGTCCACCGTCGGGCACATCGTCATCGGGTACACGGACCTGTCCGACGAGGACATCCAGATGGAATGTGAGCCCCCCCCCCCCTCCCACAAGCAACACGTACGCGGTGTCGTGTGTACTGACCCGGGCCGCCCCCCCCCCCCACAGCGCTGAAGAGCCAGGCCTTCGTCCGAGGGAGGTACGGCGGCAAGTACCACATCAAGCACAACAACTGCCAGACCTTCATCGGCGAGCTGCTGCGCCGCCTGGCGAACCTCCCGCTGGACTACGACTCCGACTCCGACCGCAGCGCAGCCTCGTCGCTGTCCGACGTCACGGTCGCGTGCGCGGAGAAGGCGTTGCTCGAGGTCACGGCGTCAGCGCGCAGCTCCAACGACACCCTCGTGGACGTGGATGTGGACGTGGAGACGGCGCAGAAGGCAAGGCGGTCGGTGGTGACGGTGGTGCAGTCGCCGGCGCCCGTCGTGCGACGAGCGGACTTGTGGAAGAGCTCGCACGCCGTTACGGCCAGTGTAGTCTCGGTCTGCGCCTGAATCTGAACGATGAGGTTCGTTGATGCTGGCCATCAAGTATCTCCCCTTACAGACCTCTTCCGACGCACGTCTCGATTGGCCCAGCTCCATGTGCAGCCACCGTGTCACTCTACCCAGCCATCTTTGAGCACATGGTGATCTGGACTTCCCGATCGTCGCAAGTAGTCGTCGTATCGCTTGTACTGTAGCTGCCGAGTATTGTGTCCCATCGCCTATTCAAGGCTGCGTGACTCGCTCTACTTCCCTCGGTACCTGGAAACACACTACATGCGCAACGTTCCGACCCTTGTTTCAATGTCTGCGACGCTGACTCGGGATCGCTATGCATGCTGATCGGAAGGCAAATCGGGAACCTGGCTCGACCGCACTCATCGGCCGCTGTCTCACCTCGACTTGTGCGGATGCTCGCTCGTCTCACCACGTCTCAGCGTCCGTTCCGACTCCACCATGCCAAATGGACGCGGGCGCAGCGCATCCTCGGCGGTGGCGAACGAGCGCAAACCTGTCCGGCCCAAAACTATGTAACGGTCTCTGTCGCTGACAGCCAGAGTGCGTGATCCCGGGGGCATCGAGATCTGTTGTCGTTCGTCCGTCGCTTCTCGGCTTTTCGCCACCTCACATTCATTTCCATCCATCGTAATAGACTGCGCAACATAATGATGGGCTTGGAACTGGTCTCGCGAGCTGGTGTGAGCGGTGGCTGTACCAAAGACACCTGTCCGGCCTCCAAGTCAGTGTGTAAGTCTGCGGAGGTCCTGCCTCTCACCCAGGTCACCGAACTGAACCATCCTTCAACACAGATGGCTACGCCCCGAGTCGGGACTTCAACGTTTTCTTCGTCGGCCACTTCGCCATCACCGCCCTCGTCTTTTACCACGAGGCCCTCTTCTGGCGGAGATGGCGCGCATACAGCATCGCCTGCGTGATTGGCTGTATGATGGAATCAGCAGGTCGGCGACCCGGGACAATCTCACTCGTAGACGTGTATGATCGCTGACGGGATGAGCAGGCTACTACGGTCGCCTGCTGCTACACAACGATCCCTTCTCGGACTTTGGCTTCAAGCTCAACGTCACCCTGCTCACCGTCGCCCCGGCCTTCATCTCCGCGAGCCTCTACCTGACGCTCAAGAGCGCCATCGTGGTCTTTGGCCAGAACCTGTCGCGACTCCGACCGGCATGGTACGCCTACATCTTCATCGCCTGCGACGCCGTCTCCATCGTGCTGCAGGGCGCCGGCGGCGCCCTCTCCGCCGTCGCGGAGCAGAAGTCCCTGCTGGACCTCGGGGTGCACATCATGATCGCCGGCCTCGTCTCGCAGGTCGTCACGCTGACCATCTTCGTGGGGCTGGTGGTGGAGTACGTCGTGCGCTGTCGCCGGAACAGGGACGACCTGAACCCGGGGAGCCTCGCGCTGGTGCACTCGGCGCGGTTCCAGCTCTTCGCCGCGGCGATGGTGATTGCCTTCTTTTGCATCTTCGCCAGATGCTGCTTTCGAGTCGCGGAGTTGTGGGGGGGCTGGGGCAATCACATCATGCGGGAGGAAGCCGAGTTCATCATCCTGGACTCCGAGTAAGTGCCTTCAGGCCTGGCGCTAGCAGCGGCACTGACGATTCCCTAGTATGTGCGCCCTCGCCACGCTGCTGATGAGCATCTTCCACCCGCAGATCTTCTTCAAGATGCCGGAGCGCGTCCGCCTCAGTGAGGTGTCGGCCGATATGGAGCTGCCGGTGCAGGAGAAGGTGCAGCCGCTGGCCAAAGTCCGGCCGCTCATACGCGTTACGCTGAACGACTATCTGACGGAATGGGAGCGGGAGGGGGTCCGGAGCGCACAGCACAGGCCCGGGCACTGATATAGTGTCTGGGCGAGCAGCTTTGGGTGCGAAAGCCTGTATTTTCAGCCATTCTGATCATGATGATGGTAGCTGATGCGAGTGTGAGACGGCGGTATCGCAGGCTGTACCGCCTCGCAAGCAGGGGCTGCCGCCCACCTTCCAGCGGACCCGTCATCCTGAACAGCAGACTGCAGCTAGATTGGGATCAATGTCTTCGACATTGATAGGTTGGCTTGGTGTCACATGCAGATGTACATGCGTGTGTGTCTAGAGTAGGGGAAGGCGGGCCGTCAACACAGACCATCGTCCCAAAGCAGGCGGCGGAAGCCGCGTGCCGTCCCGGCCGAAAGCTTAATATGTCCTCTTCGGTCAGCCTCCTTCTCCTTTCGTTCGTCAGGACTCCGGGCATACATGTAGGTCATCCAGCACGCGGCGAGTGTTGATGTGATCTCAGCTCAGCTGACAACAAGCCCAACAACTGTTCAGTCCAGCGTGTGCACATGACCCCGAGAACTACATAATCTCCACTCCGTCGGAACTGCGCATGCTTCGCACAGAGGCAACTCCATAGATCGCACCATCATGAGAAGAACGTTCGTAAGTCATTGCCCGACGTCTCCAACGATACACGCAGACTCGTTGACTGGTGTAGAAAGGCGCGGCGCTGGTCGCCTGTTTCGCCGCGTTTGTGTATAGTCGACGGGGCATTCTGCTCACTTTCTACACGAACCGACCGGGCAGCCTCAAGGAACTGAACCTCCTCCCGAACGCCAATGTCGAGTTCGAGGACGTCGTGCGCAACTGCGAGGATGCATACCTCAACGACTTCGAGGGTTGGGCTGTGTTGTCGTGCGATCCGGGGAGGGACAAATGGAACACGGTCATGGTGAGCTTGTCACTCCTGCTAGTCAGTCCACGGCACGACCCCGATTCTGACTTCGTAGCAGGGTCGATTCGAGGACCCCGTCGCACCGCCGGGGACGGGTTTGTACTTCTACCGCTACTCCTCGGAAACCTACGCCGAGCCGGAGCAGCTCAAGCTGATCGACTTCGCGCCCGGCCCGGGTAACTTCCACCCCCTGGGCATCGAGTACGAGCCCGGCAGCAAGACCCTGTACGTGGCCAACCACGCGGACTCGGGCCCGCGGATCGAGAGCTTCCGGCTCCTGCCCGAAAGGGTCGAGGCGAAGCACCTGGGCTCCATCACCGACCCCAAACTGCACACGCCCAACTCGATCCTGGCGTTGAACCCGACGACGCTGCTGGTCACCAACGACCATTACTTCGTGAAACGGCGGCACAGCCTGCTCGCCACGCTGGAGACGTACCTCGGCCTGCCCCTGGCGTCGGTGGTGCGCGTGGACCTGGACATCACGCGCCAGCGCCTGCCGCCCAAGGTGACCGAGGTCGCGCAGCAGCCTTTTGCGAATGGTCTCGCGCGGCTCAACGACACGACCGTGGCCGTCGCCAGCAGCTCCGGCGCGGCCGTGTACCTGTACACATCTGCCAGCGGCTTCATCCTCGCCGATCTGTCGGCTTCGCGCATCATCCCGCTGCCGTTTCTGCCAGACAACCTGAGCGTGGACGGCAATGGCGTGCTCTTGATCGCGGGGCATCCGCATGCGCCGAGCCTTGAGGCCCGAGTTCATGCGGGCGAGGCCTGCGCGGACCCCGAAGCCACGGAGGCGGAGTGTGCGACGCCCCCGAGCTGGATCGCCGAGTGGACTTCGGAGGGTGGGCTGAAGGATCTGTTCGTGGGGAGTGGGTTCGGCTCTGCCACCACGGCTGTCAGGGATGTGGGCAGAGGGAAGGGCCTGGCGGTAGGACTGTACGACCACGGGCTTCTGACGTGGTCGGAGACGGAGGTGACGGGGAGCGGGATCTAGACGGGCCAGCAACGGCACCGCGACATTTGCGTGAGCAGCGGCGCCGTTTGTGACGACAGTGTCACTTCTACCAATGGCAGATACCCGGATGTGCAGCGTTCTCGTGTACCAGTGGGACTTTGTCTATTCATCGATGAACGAGTGTCACGAAGCGAAGGCCCTGTATGGCCGGTCGACTACATGACCACGGTCTCATAATCGCCACGTCCATCTCCCCCCTTCCCATCTCTCGCGCCATTGCCATGTCATCAGTGACACAGCCGCCCGTCATCCCCACCCTTGGGAGTCCACCACTCCGACCCGACCGCGGTAATCGCCCAGAACATATGGTGTGGGTCGTACTTGTTCTTGATCCTCAGCAGGCGGGCGTAATTGGTGCCGTAGAAGACTTCCTGGAAGTCGGGCTGGCGGAAGCTAGGCACGACACCAAGTCAGCGAGAGCTTCGAAAGGAAATTCTGTGGGAGCTGCGCTGGGGTCGGGAAGGAAGAGCTCGACAGCTGTATGGCAAGGGGCCACGGTGTTGTCTGCAGAGGCCCGCGGGGGCCGCTACGATGATCGTAGACGTCTGGTCGCGGTGACTGCGGCAGCATGAGACCATACTTACTGGTAGCTGTCAGCGTGTATTCACGGACTCAGATAGTATGCAGCAGATCTCGTACCTCTCCCTCATTGAGATAGCAGGAGCCATTCGGCGTCAGCGCGGCGAGCTTGGGGATGAAGACATCAGTCATCAGATGCTGGTTGGCCACCATCTCGGACAGCGGGGCGGTAAAATTCCAGGGTCTAGACAGCCAGCAGCATCAGCTTCCGGCACCTGGTAGCCCTTCGAGACTAACTCACGTGGTGAGCACGGTATCGATCAACGCCGTCCTCCACCCCGGGTTCACCGCGTTGTCAACATCCCCCGCGACCTTCATCGACACATTCACGCCCACGCCGATGAACTGCCCGCCATGATTGTTAATGAAGCGGTACGCGTCCGTCAGCGCGGAATTATCATGCAGCACCACATCCCGCGGGATCAACCGCCCACCGTACTGCGCAATCCCGACATTGATCGGGCCCTGCATGGCGTGGTACTCCTGCAGATACCCCGGGAAGGCGCCGAAGTAGCTCGTGTACGCGATCCCCAGCGCCTTCAGCTTGCTCGTCAGCGGCGTCAGGAGCTTCCTCAGCTCGCTCTGCGTCACGTTGGGGCCGGTGATGGGGGAGATGGCGAAGGAGGCGTTGGTGAAGTACCACACGCTCATTGCGCCGGCGTCGACGAGGGCGGGGAGGGAGGCGTGGAAGGCGGAGATGGCCTCGTAGTATTTGTCTTGGGTGGTGCCGGCCGAGAGGAACGTGAGGTTCATGGCGGAGGTGGGGGTGTCCGGGTGCGCTTTCGAAGTCATGGACAGCGCGACGCCGTAGGTGCCGCCGCCGCCGCCGGAGAGGGCCCAGTAGAGGTCCGTGTTGTTCCCGCGGTTCGCGATCAGGTGCTCACCGGTGCCGGTCACGACCTCCCATTCGAGGACCTGGTCGGCGGCGAGTCCGTGCTTGGATGCCAATGCGGAATGGCCCCCACCCTGGGTGTAGCCGCCAGCGATGCCGACGGTGGGACACTCGCCGCCCACGACTTGCAGACCCCGCGCATCGGCCGCCTCGTACGCTTCGATGCCCATGACTCCGGCACCGACCTTGATGGCTTTGCCGGTGTAGCTCGCGTCCGACCAGTCGCTGAAGGTGATGCTCTTCAGGTGATGCGTCCAGATGGCGAGCGAGCCGCTCCCAGTGCTTTTGCCATTGTAGCTGATCCAACATCAGCAAGGTAACAGAACTCTGAGGCTCAAGGGGACGTGCTCGTGACCGGTGTTGCGGATCACCAGCCGGATATTGTGATCGGTAGCGAATCTGATGCCGGCTGCGACGTCTGCAGCAGTCTTCACATCGACTGTGCAGCCATGTCAGCCAGTGACTGAGGCGAGGCCTTTGTACTCGCCTCACCAGCATACTGCACGTAGGTCCCAATCACACACTGGGCGCTCCGGGGCGTGAAAGGGTCGCAGGATCGATTCGCGAAGAAGGGCGCCATCACGGAGGAGGACGAGTCATAGCTGAGCAACGGTCAGTCAGCCCGACGGTGCCATCCGACGCAATCTCATACTGTGTCTGTGGCTCCAGCCAGCCAGCTTGCAAGGCCGAGCAGGTGGCATTGCTGTACGCGGCGTACGGGTCGTTATGGCACGGGGCCGCGAGAGGGATAGTCGCCACCAGCTTCCCGCCTATGGTCTTATTGAAAGCGGTCCAGTCCGCCGTCGTCGGCCAGCAGGCATCGCGGGGGAAGCATCTGCAGGTGACTTTGGTCGCTCGTGGAGAGTGAGGCGAGGGGCTCTGCTCCCAGAATGAGAAGGCTGAAGACAGCGACGGCGCGCACAGGGCCAGCGAGAGCAAGGAGAGCATCTTGACCCTGTCGAGATCATACATGGAGTGGGAGACAAGGGAACTGCAGGAGAGCTCCCCTACCTAAGTGGGGTCGGCGAGGAGAAAGGCCTCGGTCGGCGGTGTCGTCGCTGCACGCCTCTGCACGACCGACAGGGATAGCGGCGAAGCGATATACGGTCGGTCCTCGCGCACGCCGCACCGCGGGATGGCGAGGTGTTGTTGGAGGGTCCCGTCTGCAAGCGAACCGCTCGATGTCCAACTGTGGGCAGTGCGGCGTGCCCCGCCCCCGCTTCCGTAGCGGCGGGTGGGAGCCGTCCCCGAAGCGCCCGTTCGAGGCTCGAGCCCCGGATGCACTCCCGCGGCGTCGATCCCCCCACATGTCCCGCGACACGCATACATGTACATGTATTGCTCCGGAGCGGCGGGAGCGGGATCCAGACCCTGCGCACCGTGGACATGCCGTGTCACCCTGGACTTCACACGCATGCGCACGGTCGACGGTCGTGCAGTGCAGCTGGACGGCGTGGACCGGGGCAGCGCAGCACCTCATCATGCCACCATTGCACCTGAGATCGCCGTCCCAGGCTTGGTCCCGTGGCACACCGCCAGGTACCCCGAGCCGCGACAGGGACCGGAATCAGCTCCTCGGTGACCGAGGCACCAGGCACTCACATCCCAAGTGCCGAAGTCGTTGCGGTATATACGCCGCGACAGGGATATACTGCCTGGCGCCCGCATTCCTGAACCTCGCGCCGCATGCTGGCCCCTTGCATGTCGCTTAGGCACCAGCAACAGCTGCGAAGGAATGGCGCGGGGAGCGGCGGCAGGCATGTCGGCCTGTTGTTGACGAGGTACGCTGCTACCAGATGCCGCGCCCGTCGATAATCTCTCGCTGGTGTAGGTTTGGGGAGGACGTGGGTCATGACTCGACGCCGAATACTTGATCTGCATGCGTGCTGAAGGCTTGACCGAGCCGATGCGTGTCCAGCTCTTCAAACCATACAAGCGCAAGTGCGCGCGCGCGAGAAGCCCACCGCAATAGCATTGATCCGCCCATGGCCGCTCCCCGATTCACCACCGGATGGGTCCACAACCTCACCACGGCACCCCGATCCACGGACGCCGGCCGCATCATCGCCATCGCCTCCGCCTTCTCGGCCATCTCACTCCTCTGCATCCTCATCCGCCTGGCGCAACGCTGGACAGTCTTCAAGGCGTTCGGGCTCGACGACATCGCCGCGACGTGTAGCATGCTCCTCGGGATCGGGTACAGCCTCAACGCCATCTTCCAGACCCGATACGGCCTCGGCCTAACGGCCGCCGACTTCCCCCTGATCAACGCGGTCCCCTTCAGCCGGATCCAGTACATCGGCGGGCCCATCTACTGCCTCGCGATCCTCGGGTTCAAGGTGTCGCTGTTGGCGAGCTACCTGCGCCTGGCGGGCTTCAACCAGACGTACCGCTACGTCCTGCACGCGGTCCTGGCGCTCGTCGTCCTCAACCAGCTCCTCTACGCCTGCCTTCTCTCCTTCGCCTGCCGGCCGATCGCCAAGCAGTGGGACCCGGCGCTGGACGGGATCTGCATCGATCAGCTGCCCACCTACTTTGGTGAGCGCGGGCCCACAATCCCGAGCAGCTCTCCAACTGACATCCAGCAGGTCTGGGCGGGTCGAGCCTGGGCTTCGACATCCTCATCATCCTCCTGCCCTTCCCCATCCTCCAACGCCTGCAGCTGGACCTCTCCAAGAAGCTCGCCCTCGGCTGCCTCTTCGCCCTCGGCTTCTTCGTCTCCGTCATCCAGATCATCCGCGTACGCACCATCGCGGCGCTGGCCAACTACACCGACTCCGCGCCCATCATCGTGTGGTCGATCGTGGAGATCCACACCGGCGTGGTGATCGCGTGCATGCCGGCGTTTGCGCCGCTGCTGAAGAAGGCCGGCAGCAGGGTCTCGCATACGTACCGCTCGGACAGCGGGTCCCGGAAGCGGAAGGCCGGCGGCGCGGCAGGCCAGGCGACGATCGGCAGTACGCCCCAGGCGAGGCGGGTGAGCAAGGGCGCCAGTCTCGGCAATAGCCTCGGCACGAGCTTTGGCGCCGCCAAGTCGACGAATGAGATCGAGGCCGCGGACGACGAGATGATGCTGTGGGCTGCGCCGCAGCACAAGTGGCCCGCGGAGACGCACGCGTGGAGCGGCGACGCGCATCCCGTCTCGGAGCTGAGAGCCGAAGGCCAGACGGTGGAGGTCCGGGACGAGGCGCGTTGGGTTCTGCCGAGACGGGAGAGCGGGGTGGAGAGCGGCGATCCGTGGGCGAGGGAGATCACCGTCGTGCGGGAGGTTACTGTGCGGACGCACCTGGATGACGGGCGATAATCGGTCGGCGGGTGAGCTGTGCTGTCGCTCAGGCTTGAACGACCCGTGTGCCACGAGACGTGTGGCCTTTCGAAGACGTGGGTCATGCCTCACGGCTGGTCCGGCACAGTCGTGGACGTCGTGGACTGAAATGCACTCTGCAAGGTAGCCCCCGACGACCAACGACACAATCCGATCTCGAGGCGCTCGGACCACCCGACGGACGCTGCCCGGGGGAGGGAAGGGGAGGCGCGATCCCACCGACAACCCCAGAATCCCAAAGTCCCAACCCACGTGCGCTCGACGCAATCTCCGCGCCGAGACCATCACGCGTGCTTGCCGGACTCCCGACGTGAAGCCTGTGCCAGGGCCAATCGCTTGACCTGGGACGGCCGCTGTCGCCGCTATTCCCGACGCCGCTGGGGCGGACGTGTGGGGCGTCCCGCCAGGCTGATCTGCGGCGGACGACTATCTGCATCCCCGCGGTTCGACAGGAACCGTTTCGCTGGTACTCATGCCTATCCCCTGTGGGCTTTGCCGCGCCTTCTCGGCTTCCTGAACTGCTTGGACTTTCGCTGCCCGCTGCCGACGGCCCTTCCGCTCCGCCCTGATTCGGTTGCGCGCTTGATGCCACGCAGCGCGCTCAGCAGCAGCAGTGAGAGTCGGCGCACGGCTTTCCTCCGGCGCGACTTGCGTCGCCTGACCGAGCGCGTTGGCTGACCTCGTCATCACCGCAGCAGTCGCGTCTGCGGTCGCATCCGGCAAGCGTTGGTGCGCGGATGCACTGGTAGCTTCTTGCGGTTGGAGCGACCCACGGATGCATCCTGCTGGAGGTGGACAGGTAGAGTGTTGGTGCCGGCCGGCTGAGCCTGAATCACGCCACCCGGGGGCCTGAGACACCAAGATCGCACGCCTGGGACCTGGAAGTGTACCGTATCTTCGGAGCAGGCAGTGTTGGAAAGGATTGTCGGCCGAGTCGATGACTGAGAAAGGCCGGTGGTGACCGCCATCCTCAGAGGTAGGGTAAAGACATTGGAAGATGCCTTGTTCACCGTCGGCAATCTTGTTGTTGACCCCGATCCCAAGATGGTACCGCCGAGCGCCAGGCGGCCATCGATCGGTTTGACGTCGTCGCTCCCGTCGATGCTGGAGTCCGAGTTGTCCATGTCGAAGTCGTCCCCGTCATCCGCCGGCTCCATATCGAGGTCCCTGTCATTAGATGCCATGCCTGCCATCGTGCTGTCGCTACGTCACGTGATGAAGTTGGTAGTTCTCGGACGAAGTGCGTGGTTGACACTCGCGGATGTGCTTCCGGGTCAATAGGTAGAAGGGAGGGAAGGATTCACTGTGGTTTGCTGTTCCGAACGGGGAAGTCGCGATGGTCGCGGAGCGGACCGCGCCCGAGGCCGCACTTCCATCCCATATCGCCTCCATTCGCACCTCCCCGCACGCATTGTGGGGGACCATCGCACGACCTGAGGCAGACAAGTAACGGCACGACCGGTGGCCAACATGGACGCGCTCTGGGACGACTTCGCCACGGCGCAGCGGAAGGAGGACGGCTACCTGCTCGCCTCCACCCTCTCCCCCGTCCCGCCGGCCTCCGATCCGTCCCGGCTGGAAGCCTCCCAGCGCTGGACGAACAGCCACAGCCTGCAGACCGACCTCCGCTACAAGCTGCAGTACAACCCGGCGCTCTCCCTCACCAAGCAGGCCGCGGGCGCCTGGCTGGACGTCTTCGCCGCCTACCACGCCTTCACCGCCACGCTCCTCGCCGCCGAAGCCGCTCAGCAGAATGCCGGCCGCACGCCCGACGCGGACTGGAGCGCCGTCTACGAAAGCTGGAAGGAAGTCCTGAACGCCGTCTACCGGGGCTACTCCGGCGACGTCTTCGCGAACTGGACCATCCCCGTCCTGTACCTGGTCGGGAAGTACCTGCGCCTCTTCGCCATCCGAGCCGACGCGTCCCGCGCGGCGGTGCAGCGCGACAGCGGCATGGACTTCGGCTCCTCGCTGGCCGAGGGGGAGGCGGCGGCGATGACGACGACGGCCAAGAGCGACAAGCTCGAGGACGCCGCGCGGCAGATCAACCGCATCTTCGCGCTGTGCTTGAGCGACCGGTCAGTCATGTGATCCTCATACTCCGGTACATGTACATGTAGTCGACTGATGTGCCACAGATCCCCCCTCGAGCACTCCCGCAAGTGGGCCCTCTACTACATCGCCAACCTGCTCTTCGCGACCTACTTCCGCCTGAACTCCATCCCCCTCAGCAAGAACATCCTGCGCAGCCTGCGCGCCGCCGCCGCCGACACCCCGCCCTTATCCCAGTTCCCGAGGCCGCACCAGGTGACCTTCCACTACTACGCCGGCGTCCTCGCCTTCCTCGACGAGGACTACGGCACCGCGGAGACGCACCTCCTCGCCGCTTACCAAACCTGCGACCGTCGCGCACGCGGCAACGTGGAGCGGATCCTGACGTACCTTATTCCCACCACCCTCCTCACTTCCCACCGCCTGCCCTCCCCCGCCCTCCTCGCCCAGCACCCTCCACTAGACCGCCTGTTCGCCCCCCTCTGCAAAGCAATCAAGCGCGCCGACCTCCGCGCCTTCCACGCCGCGCTCGACGCGGGCGAGGCGGCCTTCGTGCACCGCCGCATCTACCTCACCCTCGAGCGCGGCCGCGACGTCCTGCTAAGGAACCTCTTCCGCCGCGTCTTCCTCGCGGGCGGCTTCGACGCCCCCAAGACCGACGGCGGCGGTGGCGACGCTGCGGCGGCGGGGGGACTGCCGGTCCGCCGGACGCGGATCCCGCTCCGCGAGCTCACGGCCGCGCTACGGGTCGCGGGCGCGGAGGAAGTCGCGGACGACGGCGGCGGCGGCGGGGTGGGCGGTGGCGGTGGCGGTGGCGGTGCGGGGCAGGCGGAGGCGGACACGGCGGTGGTGGAGTGCCTGGTCGCCAACGCGATCTACAAGGGGTTTGTGAAGGGGTATATCGCGCGCGAGCGGGGGATGGTGGTGCTGAGTAAAGCGGGCGCGTTCCCGGGGACGGGGGTGTGATGCATGGGACGAGGGGTGGAAAGGCCTGGTAGTTCATGAAGGAGCGGACGATCGGGTCGAGTGGGAACGGTCTCCCTAGACGAGCGTGGGGAGAGTTTGCCGCAGTGTAAAGGCGATGGCCGGGGCAGGATGAGAGACGTGATCCATGCGGCGGGAGGACGGCGATAGATGGCTTCGTGCTCAAGACCCGTGCGTGGCTGAGCGGACCTCGCCTCCATGGATCGCACGAGGCGCGCACGAGCACCGCCACAGTTCACACAGAGACGTACAAGCGTCGTCGGTGCGCGATCGTGCTATGTGGGGTATCATCGCTCATCAACCGTAGCCCACCAAAGCAAGACTCTGCAGCGATCGTTGCATCTCCTTACGCCCCCCGCAATTCAAACCCCCCATACAACCTCCCCCCATTCAACCCCCCTCCATTCAACCTCCCTCCCCCCTCTGTCCCCGCGACCCTTTCACGTCTCCCCCCCACCTCACCGTCCAAGCGCCCGCCTCAACCCCTCCTCATCCAGCCCCCTCATCACCGGCGGCCTGACCACCTTAACCTCGGGCCCCAATCCCCAGATCGGGCCCGATTGATTGATCCCCGGCGTGCGGACTTTCAGTTTCTTGGGCGTGGCTT
>JAWDJV010000195.1:0-29620 GCA_033119285.1 Teratosphaeriaceae sp. CCFEE 6253 | reverse complement strand
GCATGGATCCGTTCCCACTTCAGCGTGGCGAACCGGCGGAACGCCTCCTCTTCGGCCCATCTGCAGGTCTGGCGGAACTCCATCAGGGCCTTGAGATCAAGGTGGCTGATAATTCCGGTCATGGCATCTGTCGGGAGGGACTTCAGAGTCGCCATTGTGTTCACTGAGACCTCGAGACTGCAGGTACCCCGCCCCGCGGCTGGACACGTCGCTGCAGCGGCCTCCATGGTTACCTGGTATATGGGAGAGCCGTATGCTGGGCCTGGTACAAGTCTTGGTGTCGAGCGCTGTCCTGATTTATCTGAGTGAGATCGCAGAGACTGGTTCAAGAAAGGCGCAGACGGAGGAAATTGGACGTGGAGCCGGCTTGGAGCGAAGGGTTTTGTATTATGCTGGCCGCAGCGCTGTTGACTGGATTATTCTGTTATGGCGCGTGCCGGGGCACTATTCACTGCTGTGCTAGAAGCACATCCGCCGGGACCAGACGAAATTCCAATACGCAATGCCGGCAGCTCTGTTGCGCGTGGTCCACATCGTCACCCTCGATCTCCCCACTCTGGCTCAAAGGATTTATGACCGCCACGGAAGTCAGATACAGACTATCCTACCCGCAACCACACGCCACCGACACACCATCGTCTCCGTGCCGACATAGCACTCTTGCCACTAACATCGCTATTTCACCGTCGTCGGAGAGCCAATCATGCAAGAGATTCCAAGATCATTTCTAGGCCGACTTTCACCGCCTGTGCACCGTGCATAGTCGCCAGCCAAGTCTCCCGAATATCCACGATCTCCATCTTCTTATAGCTCCCCATGACCTTGCGGCGTGGATGGAAAAGAACACCGACGAGAAGTTCTCCTGGTCGACATACGCTGAGATGGTTCAGCACCAAGCACTCGAGCTGTCCTAGATCAGATCGCCAGATGGCCATTACATCGTGCCATGAAGTATCAACCGCGGCGTCGCACAGCTGCAGCTTTCGGAGTCCTGTGCCGGCAAGCTCCATGAGAGACCTCCAGTCGCCAATCGAGAGCATGCAGGCCGTGAGCTCCAGCGACACCAGCTTTGGCCATAGGATCTCACACGGTGTGGCACCCGTCAGTGGGTGCAGATGGATGGCGAAGATGTCGCTGTTCAGCCCTGTCAGGAGCAGCTGCTCGACATGCGGGAGCAGCGACATTAGACTCGCGGTTGTCGAAGCCCTTCCGGCCGCCTCGTTCCAGTCGCGATACCAGTACGTGTCGTTTCTCAGTCTACTCAGCCGTAGATCAAGAATCTCGACCGAGCTGGCGAGCTGCGGACCGCGTTTCATCACCGCTGTCAGGCGTCGTACGGGTCCGTCAAACGATCCCTGGACCACCACCTTTCGGTACTTCAGCACAGCAAACTGGCGAAACGCCTGCTTCTTGGCCCATTTGCAGGTCTGGCGGAAGGTCTGCACGTCCGAGAGGCAGAGGTGCTTGTTGACCGACTTCATAACGTCTGTTGGCAAGCTCTGGATCGAAGTCGTGATGGCGAGGCTTCCGAGCGCTTGGATCTCTGGATTGTCGGTCTGGTGGGCCACAGTCGCGGTTGCCAACGTGGTTTGATTGCGCTCCTGCATCAGAACGGAGGCTCTGGGTGACAGCGGAGTTGCAGTAGATGTGATGGAGTCGGTAAGTCGTTGGTACCAATGGGGGTTCATCGTGTGCTAGGCGACGAACTCACAGATCGATGATGAGGAAGGCGCAGAGCTGGAGTCTGATGGATGAACGCAGCACGGCGCAAAGGTCTTGCATGACGCTGCGCATGCGTTCACTGCGACCCTCTGCAACACGGACTCTGGACTATCATTGAGTGGGATTCCCCATAGTCCCTCCGAGGACAATCACACGACCCTGCACAGGCCCGGCTTCCCTCGAATTCTCAATTCCCGTATCATGGTCGAAAACTCTATTCCACTGAACCTGTCCAGGGGTACCGCAACGCTGGCCGTCGCACCTCGACACATGCCCTGCTGGTGCTCAATCCTCAGTCAATACTTGCCACCCAAAGGGCGCCACGTGCTCCGCGATCTTCGTCAGACCGAACTGCACGGCCTGCGCACCTTGTATACTGGCACTCGTATCACGCAACACGACGACCTCGATACGGCCCGCAGGACCCCGGATGGCCTTGTGGAAGGGAGCGCTACCTTCGGGCTTGAGTAACATGGTGCCGCGATCCCTACGATATTCCATCAGTGCGTGCAGCTCGAGGCGCCCCAGCTGCTTCACAGAGCGGCGTAGTCGTCGAAGATGAGATGCCGATCGCCATCAAGGCTGGTGACGTCTTTGAGGGCGAGTGCGGTAAGCGAAGGGCTGAAGACGCGGATGATGGACTGCAGGGCCATGCTCGAGACGCAGGACTCGTGGAGCTTGAGACTGCTGAGCGCCGGTGGTGTAACTTGGAAAGGATTGGTGTCAGTCTCGGCAACGGATCTCGGAGGTCTATCGTCGGCTACTCACTCGTCAACGCCTCACGCCTCAGCTCACATATCGGTTTCGCAGCATCGACAGCGACACACATTGGCTGTAGATGCCGAGCAAAGCTCTTAGAGTCCACACCGGTCAGCTCCATCGTATTGAGCCGAGGGAAGGCGCCGAGGAGAGTCGAGACGATCATCTTGGATGACTGTGGAATCGATGGCTGAGGAGTTTGGGGCCCGCCATGGTAGTTGTGCTGCGGCACTTCCGCGGGAACGAATTTCGCGGCCAACAGTTGAATTGAATCTTATGAACAGCATGGGCGAGCTCTAAAGTGGGTGAGACTGCATCGGCAAGACGTCGAAGACATCCGTGGTCTCTGTCCAGCCCGCGGACGGAGATGCGGTTGTAATAGCGGGTGGCAAATCCGTCGAAAGCCATTCTCTCGGCCCAGCGGCTGACCAGGCGGAAGTTCTTGAGCCCGGCAATATCGAGGAAGCCAACAGCAACAGCCACGATCGCGGTTGGCAGCAATGCCTGCATACGTCCGGGGATTGCCGTGCTCTTGTCCAGCTGGTCTCCTGGCGAGGGCGGCATTGTCGACATTGCTGGGAGTCCACGAGCAAACGATAATTGGCGTCCAGCTACAAGCGTTATCGTACGAGTCCAAGTCTGCGGTATTTCGCTTATAAAGTTAACAGGTGCGGCAGTATCCGCAGACATGGATGTCCTCTGGTGGGTCAACGCTGGCCGTGAATGTGAGTGTGAAAGTGTTTGCACGATGCATGCATAGTCGCCACATGACGAGACGCAAACCCTACTGACCCCGACGCCGTCGCTCTCGTCCTAACGGATCGAGGGCACACCGCAAGGCCATGTTTGGGCTCTGAAGGACACCTAGACGGCGTAGAGGGAATGCGCGCCACGTCTAAGGTAACGCTAGCGCTTCTATGCTCAAAGATGCACGATGACCCGCGCTATGCAGTGACGAAGTTCAGGCAGAAAGCGTCGTCAAGATTCACATGATGTGGTAGAGGAACAACGCGCCCACACTGGTTCTTCGCCACCCCTTTCCAACTCGTCTCATGCCAGCGTCGCCACTTTCGACAGCCTTTGCCACCCCGCAGGAGCTATGTGCTCTACAAGCTTCGCCAAGGTGAACTGCACAGCCAGGACTCCGTGGGCATCGGCAGTTGTAGCCCGCATTGTGACAACCTCAATGCCGCCTGTCAGTCCTCTGATTGCTTTGTGGAATGCGTGCCGACCTTCAGGCAGGAACTCTACGCTGTGTTGGTGGACTTGAGAAGAGCTCAGCGTACTCAGCGCGAGGCGCTTGAGCTGCGCGAGCGAGCGCTGCATCGTCTGGAAGATGAGGTGCCAGTCGCCGCCGACGCTGGTGACCTCCCGGAAACAGACGTCGATGAGTGTGTGGCTGAAGGCAGGCATGAGCAATTGGAGCTCAGCGGTGGAGAGGCGAGCGCGGTGGAGGGTGATGGTCCTGAGCGCAGGCGGTCCGCCTATAGAAGAGTGGATAAAATGTCAGCCGCCTTCAATAGAAGCAGGAGGCGTGCACAGTCGGCTGCTTACCCAGCAAAGTCTCGTTCGTCAACTCGCCGGTTCGTAGCTTGGCATCGGCAGCGAGGCACAAGCCATGCAAGTGCCAAGCGAACGATCTCCGAGTCAGATCCACCAGCTCCAGGGACCTGAGCTCGGGCAGTGCAACCAGGAGACTCGAGACCATGGACTCCGGGCCCAGTGCCTGCCACCGACGGAAGACGATCGTGTCCTGGCGCCAGCACTGCAGCTCGCCCAACGCCAACGCCTCGCCCACCTTCGCCCATGTGACGGTCAGAGCTTTCACGAAGCTTGCGAGGCGCGGACTGCGGGTCACCACGCTGGCCAGGCGTTCCACTTGCCGGTGGGTCGGTTCCACGGAGAGGGAGAGGTGGCCATATGCTTGGGTCGCAAAGTTCGTGAAGGCCTGATCTTCCGCCCAGCGACTCGCCACGCGGAGATTCTTGAGGTCGGCGATTGCCATGCGCTGGGTGAGCATGGCCATGAGATCCCCGGCCAGCTGATGGAGGGGCGAGTCCGGCGTGACATTCCTCGGCTTCCGCTTTTTCGACGGTGGGGGGCTGGACATTTTGGCGACCTTTCCTGAGGACGAGCAATACTTGTTTGCTGACGGGGGACTGTGTGTTTATATGCGAGCTCGCACCCAGCATCCACGGCAGCACCCGCTAATATCGATGCTAAAGTCGGCGCTAGCATGTGAAAGTGGATATGTCATCGACAAGACCAACCCCAATTGTCGCCTCACGATTGGATGTAGATTTATGCAGAGCACGCCCTGTCCGCTGCTTGAGACCACTCGGTCTGCCGCGAAAGTCGGCCTTCGTGTGCGTAGCCTTGCGGGATAGGTCGACGCGCATTCTGCACTCACTAGCGAGGACAGTATCGTGCTGCTAATCTCCCTTGAGCAAGGTAGCGCTGAAATTCGGCCTAGGCGGATCTTCGCTGAGACCTGATGCCCAGGAACTATGAGGTTGTAGTCGTCGGCATTCTGCTTAAGGCAACCTGGCATCCAGCGCAGAACGCTGGCATAATGCCTTCGCAGACGTCAGGGAGTCGTACTACAGATGGGCGATGCGTGACCGAGGAAAGCTGACTGGATGTCTGGCGCCAGCGGCCTGCACGGAGTACGTCAATGCAACATGTGCGCTGCACAATCACCTACATCCACGGGACAGAACCCTCAAGTCCTGCCCCTCAAGCGCCCGGAAACTCCATCGCTCAATCCCACACACCTCAACGGTATCCAAACATCACCCCTCCCCGACCTGATGCTCGAAAACCAGATCTACTCCCTTGACCGGATGTACCAGCATCCCCGGCAAACACATCCGCCCCTCCCCGGCCTTCTCCTCGACCTCCCCTCCGTCCCCATCCACCCGCAGGCCCAGCCACCGCTTCCACAGCCTCGGCGCAAATTCCGCGTCATAGTACCACGTCGTCCCGCGGAAGTTGTGCTGGCGCTCGTCGCTGAACACACTCGTCCTACTCCCACCACTCGCCCCATGCGCGCCATTATTGAAGATCGCAGCTAGGTAAGACACCGGCCACGAGCGATCGATGTAGACCGGATGCGGCGCATAGACGGCTTTATACCCGTGCTGCAGCGCGCACGAGCCGGGCCACATCTCGGAGAACATGGTGTGCCGCTCCAGGCTCGTCTCGCGGTGCATCGTCGCCAGCAAGCGACCGGAGAGCCGGGACGCGGTGATGATGGCCGTGCGGCGGGGCGGGAAGCGGCGGGCTGTAGTGTTGTAGCCCGTGACGTCCTCGGCGAGGATCCAGTTCGTGGCGTGCGGGTCGAAGAGCGGGTTCAGCGTGATCAGGTCTGCTTCTTCGCCCACGCCCCAGGTATAGGCGTCCTTGTCGTGGGTGGTGGGGGGCACGGGGTCGGAGTCCGGGCGGTCGGTCATGTCGCCGCTTTCGGGGGTAGGGCGCACGGGTCCCCAGACCGGTAGGTCCGGGCGACGGCCCGCGTCGTCGAGGGGGTGGCGCGAGTTGGCGTCCGCGCCCATCTTGCCGTAGAGGCTGCTTTGCGCGGCGGTGCCGTGCTCGCTCTGCACGCGCACCATCTGCCGGAAGTCCTCCCAGCTGCCGTGCTCGGCGGGGACGTAGAAGCGGCCGTTGCGCTCCCAGAGACCCTTGCGCGGCTGCTCGGCGGCCCAGGCGCTGAGGCGGTCGAAGAGGTGGGCCCAGTGGCCGGTGTATCGTACGTCCATTTCCCAGTGCCAGAAGAAGTCGTACTCGGGGTGTTGGTGGGCGAAGTACTGGACGGGCATGTAGGCGCTGCGGTACGCGCCGTGCACGGGCAGGTCGCGGTAGAAGCTCTCCGCTACACCACCATAGATGAGTCCCATTTGGCGTTCGGTCCACAGCGTACCCATGCCGCGGAACTCCTCGGGGAGGGCGTCGTTGAGCACGCGGTTGTATGTCGCTTCGTCCGACCATATTGGGAGGTTGTCGTCCTTGACATGGATCAGGAAGTGCACCACGTACGCCGTACCGGAGTGCAGGGCGAGCTCGGCGAGCAGCGCACGGAGGTAGAAGAGGGCCTCGGCGTTGTACTCGTAGCCCAACCAGGTGCGGATGATGACGGCTGTGCGAGGGAGCAGCTTCTTGCCGTGCGGGCCTTCCTTCGCCTGATCCTCGGCCTCGTTGCTTGGAAGCTCACGCAGCGGGCCTCCGGTGCCCATGGAGGTGAAAAAGTTGTTGAGTTGTCTGGGCGGTGGCCGAAATCGATGTGCGTTCGCCTTGGCGCAGTCCTCTTGCGCCTGCGCCCAGTTCACGATCCGGTAGTCGATCTCCTGGCCCTCAGCTCCCCAGACCTCATCGCTGCCCTCCCGCTCGGCCTCCATACCCGCTCCGCTGCCACCAAACTTGCGACTGTAGCCGTACCCGTATGGACCCAGCCGGCCATAGCGCTCGAAGCAGAGATCGTCGCGCAGGCCGAGCAGTGCTTGTGAGCCCATGACCGGGTCCGGGAAGCCCTGAGTCACGCCTTTGTACGCCAGCAACTGCGGCACCTCGACCTGCGTCTTGTTGTTCAGATAGCACTTCACCTTCGGCTCATACTCATCCGTCTCGAACCTGCCCTTGGGCGAGAAGCGCGTGCTCTGGCTCACGAACCCACCTGCACCTTCCGCCTGCCTCTTCCGCCCAAACCCTCCGTCTTCTGCCTTCACCACATCCTCGGCCTTCTTCCGCTCCATTGCTGCCTGCTCCAGCACCCGCAGTTCCGCTTCCTCACCATCGACGGGATATTCCGGCTGATTGCTCTTCCGGCTCACCAGGTTACGGATCCCGCCGTGATACCGTTTCAGGAAAGGAAACTGCTCCCACGCCGGAGGTGGGGGCGGCGGTTTCTTGAGGCCGAGCTTGATGGCGGTATTGCTGGTGCGGGAGGCGTGGAAGAGGGAGACGATGAGGAGCAGGAGACCGGCGGAGATGATGAGGGTGAAGTAGCGGGAGAAGCGCCGGCGCGGGAGGTGATATGCGAAGGAGGGTCGGGAGGTGGGGCTGGACTGGCCCAGCATGGGCTGCGAGGTGGCAACGAGGGTCGGCGCGTCGTCCAAGTCGGAGTCGAGGGAGAGTCGCTGCTTCTCCGGGTCGACGAGCGAGCCCGAGAGGGATCGGTAGCGGCCCGCGGGTGGCATTGTGGTGTGTACAGTAGCAGGAGAGTTGTTGTGTCAATCAAGCTTCGACATTGGCCTTCGATTCGCGCCGGCTCGTCTTGGCGTCGAGCTGTCTGCCCAATGCTTTCGTTGAGATCAGCTCCAAGTCCGCCGCGCGGTGAACAGACAAGTCTTCCACTCCGCCCAAGACAGTCTACGATATGTACAGCGACCCAGATGCGGCAAGCGAAACAAGACGACTAGGCGATCCCCATAAACAAGATCGGGTGTGGAGATGGCGACTCCCGCGTCGCGGCTGCTTCCGCCGAACCGCTAAGCTGTGACTTCACTTCACTCCTCTCCAGTCAAGACACTCCATCCGCTTTCCAGGAGGATAGCTTGAAGATACCACCACGAGGCTGCCCTTTGTTTACACTGCAGCGGACGTTCCCGTCTGGAAGCGCAGCATTCGGCATGCGGATCGGCTCATGCCGAACAACCACGAGACATCAGCACATGTGCTCCCGAGTCACGCGTGCCAAAGGGTCTCCAATTCGTGAACATGATGGGACGATGAGCTAACCCACGTACATGCAACATGATCTCTCAACCTCTGCTTCTCTCGTCTCCCGAAGTTTCTCCACTCTGTCACGGTACCCCAGGCGAAGCGTATGGGACGGTGCGAGGTCAACAGTGACTAGCACGCACTACGCATCACATCAGCGATATTTAGTGACCAACGCCAACACTGTCTCCCTTTAGTGAAGTATCGCGAGCTTTCGCATGCTGGCGCCGGATCCGTGAAGGTTACCTCTCTCAAGCCTCCCCTCCCCAGACACATTGGCTGCATCCGTCAACAACACCTTCTTACGCACAATATATCAAGCACTCGATCAATTCTGCAAGAGCACGGCATCCTGCAGCACCACTCCTAGCGAAGAGCGACCCTGTATAACGCGCCCCCAAGAACAGTTACCCCCGCCCAAGGACAACTCAACCACCATACCGCTATCACTCTCTCTCAGCATAGTCAACGCCGCGACGACGGACGCTCCCGCTCCACCCCTCAAGAGCATGCCGACCGACATCATGTCTCTCATCATTGACCACCTTAGCATCTCAGACTTACGCAATCTTCGTCTCGTGTCCCGCTGGGCCGAACATGAACCGTTCCGGAGCTTTGCCTCCCGCAGCTACGAGCGGGTCAATATCAGTGCGGCTTGGAACAGTTCCATGGAGCGACAGGTGCAGGTTCTAGAGCGCAGCCCACAGCTGGCTGGTGTGGTCAAGACGCTCTCGGTCCGCTTCTTGCGGCGAGAATGGCAGCGTATTCTCGCAGTGCAGGCTACCTTGGAGGCGGGGCCCAAGCTCTCCGCGCCGCGCCAGCAAGGGCAGAGGAGCCTGTCGTGCGTGATCGGGGCACTGCCGCAGCTCACGACTCTCCAGCTCGATGGGCTGACTAGTGCAGCGCTTACGTGTCAGATCCAGCCAGGCCTTGTGAAAGGCCACGATCCACCAAGTCCAACTGCTATCCCAATTGCGCCCGAGCCTAGGGTGCTCAAAGACACACTCCGCGTCCTCGACCTCATTGACTGCAACCTCACCGGCGCCGACCTCCAGTCCCTCCTCCGCCTTCTCGGCTCCGCGCTGACCGACCTACACATCTGCGTCACCACGCTCATCAAACGTACCTGGCGCGACGTCGTGGATAGCATCCGCCAACTTCTTACCCAGCTCGTGCGGCTCGAGCTCAAAAGTCTGTGCGGTACCCAGATCGAAAGGCCGGCTTCAATGAATGAGGTGAGCTTTACGGTCTCCGGCGAGACGGTGAGCAGGACTTTCAGGGGGCACCATGGGGTCGAGGCCGTTGTGCTGCGTGATGAATTCGCTCACATGAGGGGTGCAGAAGCGGTGAGGATGGGCTTTGGGCTTATGGAGGAGGGTCTTAGGATTCATGCCGCGGAAGTTGGAGGGCTGGACTAGAGTCGGAAACGGAGGACGGCTGCGATCACGAAGGGAGTGTCGCATCGGTGCACTCGCAGGCTTGCTGGGCTTGGCGAAGGAGTCCAAGTCGACGACTGGTGACCAGTGTGCAGGGCTGACAGTGGGGTAGGCACTCTGAGAGGGCTGAGCAGCGAACATGGTGGAGGCTTGAGGTTGCGAGAGCGCAAGGCCACAAGCTTGCCGAGGCTTGGAGGCACCCCATTCACGTCTACCTCCAGCGGATCGATCGACAGTCCCCGACCTGCGAAAGACGTCATGGCAAGATCGAACATTCACATCTTAGCGCTACGCACGAGAAAGGTCCGAGCTTTCGGGTCCATCCTCCCGTGGGAACACCTAAATACTCGTTCGTACGCTCGGTCACTCGCACTCATACATGCACTTCTTGAACCGCGCGTCTCGCGCATAGCTAGCTTCTACAGCCTTCACAGACCACCTCGCGCATCGCCTGCACGCTCCGGACGCTAGTGAAGCGATCCTGTACGCTTCAACACGCCTGCGACAACACGCCTGCAACAACACGCCTGCGACCACACCTATATAAGCTCGCTTCGCCCCCCTCCGTGGTCAATCCACCACCTCGACGTTCGCAACATGGACGCACCACCGTCGCCGCTCTTGTCAATGCCGAGCGAAATCGTCTCCCTGATGCTCGATCACCTCAGCATATCCGACATCCGCAACTTCCGCCAAGTCAGCCACTGGGCCGAGAGCGAGGCCTTCTGGAAGTTCGCGAGGCGAGGTTACGGGCACCTCGTGATCAGCGCGCGGCCGGAATCCTCCCTGCATCGTCTCCTGGACGTCGTGGAGCAGAGTGAGCCGCTCGCTCGGGCTGTCAAGGAGGTCTCCGTCGACTTCCACGACTCGGGGTGGGTCTCGACCTTGGAGCTCGAGGCGCATCGCCGACGGGCCGCGAAGCTCGAGCACGGGCCCTTACCGTCGCTCTCGGCAGAGACGAGGAAGCCGCGGAGGGTGCTGTGCTTGCTCCCGGCCCTGCCGAAGGTCCAAGCCCTCCGCCTCGCGTCGCTGTCCAGCGTGGCCTTCTCCCGGCAATTCCAAGCACCGGCACAACTGTCAGGCGAGTTGCCAGCCCAGCCCATCGCCCTGCCGAGCACCCTCCGCACGCTCACGATCAGCCACAGCGAGCTCTCCGCCCGCGACCTCGAGCTCCTCTTCCAAAACTCCGGCTCAGCCCTGACCGAGCTCCGCCTCATCGAGGTCACGCTGACCACCGGCCACTGGCGGGACGTCCTGGTCACCATCCGCAGTGCCCAGACGCGGCTGGTGCGCCTCGAGCTCAGCAGTCTCTGCGATGTGCGACTCCACCGAACGTTCAAGTACGTGAGTCTCGCGCCGCTGTTCCGCAAGGCGTTCAAGGGCGCGCGCGGGATCGAGGTCGTGTCCGTGCAGGGCGCGATGGCGAGTATGATGGGCGCGGAGGCGGTGAGGATGGGGCTGGATGTGGCGGTGGAGAGGGTGGCGGGCTACTTGGAAGGTCTGGTTTGAGCTGGTCTGTGCTAGGTGCAGGGAGCGGATGTGGTGACGACACACGCGCGGGCTAGACGAACGAGGTGTCCGCGGTAAGTGGTTGGAGGTTCTCTTGCGTGCCAAGAGTGGTATGATGCCCGAGCTGAAATAGGGTCTGGTGACTACGCAGCGGAGAGCGAGTGATTCGGATTGGCTAGCAGTATTGCAAAATCGGAAGTGTAGCGTAGCTATCAAGCACTCGGCGCGAGGCTCGCTCGGGTCTGGGTCCTGAGGTTCGTTGAAACGCCATAAGTGAGGACAAGTCCCGTCGCACGCGGATACGCACTCGGTCGTGGCCAGCGATGTCTTTCAGGTACACGGAGCCTCAATATGTGCATCCCGCCCACCTACGCCTACGCACAACCCTCCCCATCAACCTCACAACCCAGCGTCCGACACAGCACACAACCCCGGCACCTTACTAGCCCGCACCCCAACCAGTCCCTCAAAATACCCCAACACAGTCTCCACAGGCACCATGTCCATAGCCCCAAACGCCGGATGACTGGACCTCAGCACCTGCCCTCCCCACAGCACGCGCAAAAACCAGCACCCTTCCCGCGTATACAGCTCAAACACGATCTCGGCCCCCATGCCCGGCCACACCATCCGCTCCACCTGCAGTATCGACAGCAGACGCGAGAGCGACCCGTCGTGCGCGACGTTATGCCGATACCGCACGCGGTCCCCCGACGCCGAAGCCGCGCCCCCTCCGTCCATCGCGTGCCGCAAGTTCTGCGCCAGCTCCGCGATCCAGATCCCGTAGCTCGCCACGCTGGCGGGGAGGGACTGATTGCTATCGCGGTAGAGGAAGCTGTACTCGTACTCCCCGAGCCGGAACACCTCCTCCGCCTGGCTTAGCGTGACGCAGTCGGTGGTGTTGAGCAGACTGCAGGGCAAGGGTTTCGCATGGCAGAGACGCGCGCTGAGGTTGTCGAAGTAGTGATCCCAGGAGACGTGCCAGGCGCTGGCATTGGGGTCGACGCCGGAGATGCGGTCGAGGGCTGCGTATAAGTTGGCGGAGGCATTGAGGTGGGCGAGCCAGGCCGGGGAGGCGGAGCCCGGGCCGTAGGTGCTGGTCAGGGCGCTGGCGGCGGCGCAGGGGTACGCGGGCTCGAGGGAGTCGATGCTGGCGGGCTGGATGAGGAGGGGGGTGTCGTGGCCTGCGCGAGCGGGGTACATGCCGGCGATGAGCATGGAGGCCACTTGGGACGTGATGACGTTGTTGGTCACGCGGTAGGAGACGAAGGTTGGATTGTAGTGCGTGGGGAGGAAGCCGAGGAGGTCGCCGTAGACGGCCTTCAGGTCGACGCCGTGCTGGTGGCTGTCGTCCAGGCCGCCGCGGGTGATTTGCGGGAATTGGCAGGTGCCGTTGAAGCCCTGCGGGGCGAGTGGGTTGGATGGAGAGGTGTAGACTTGCCAGTAGGTGCTGGTGGAGCTGTTGCCGGGGGGGTTCAGAGGCTTGCAGCCGAAGAAGAGGCCCTCATCTACGACCAAATCAGCACAGGCAATGAAAACGGTTTGGAAGTAGAGACCTACCGCTACAGTCCCAGGCATAGCCCTCGACGGGAAAGGTGTTCGCGGCATACGGGGTCCGCTTGTGATGCCGGTGGATGACCTCGACGTACTCGAGCTTGTAGCTGCTGTCGTTGACCCTCGGGTAGGTGGCGGGGTTCGTATGCGGCATGTTGCACCAGTTGTACGTATCGAGCGGTGCCTGGCTGGAATTGAAGACGAAGCCATAGATACCAGTGCCATTGAGTACCGATGACAGGTCATTGATCGGTGTCTTGGCCGGAGGGTACCAGCTCAGATCAACGGTCGTGTTCGTTGCGGTGCATGATGCCGAGGATGGTCCATACCCGGCCTGTGCCTTCGCTGCTGCAGCGTAGTAGGATACGGCGGCGAACAGCGACGGGGTGGCGCGGGAGAAGCGCATGATGGTGATGATGGCGGTCTGGACGGTGAGCAGGCCCAGGAGGGAGAGGAGGAGGAGTCTATAGGAGGGGAGCTGCGGCCGGCGCATCTAGACCTACATCGCGCCGTCGCGGGCAGCGAGAATACTGGAGATGCTCATGATGAGAGATCTACGCGATGCGTCGGATGAGGCATTTGGCTGCAAGGTCCGCCGGGCGTGCCTGACATGCGCGGCGTCATTGGCTTGCACGACCTCAGATGGCTGTCGCCGCTGGCCGGACACCCGTGATCCTGCCATGTCGATTGACCGCACGTGGCGCATGTAATACCGTGACAGTGGACAGCGGTGTGGCGGCGGTGCGCGGTCATTGTTGACGTTGGCCTCGTCGCGGTGGGTGACAGCAGTGACCAGCGCGGCCTTCTTGCCCCACCGCTTCCGCTTCCGGCTTCGGCGACGGCGGGCTCGTGATGATTGCAAAGCAAACAATTTATTCTCTCTACGACACACCCCTCATCCACAACCTCGTGCGCCCGCTCGCCCATCGTAACCACGACACAATCGACCAGCCATGGCTCCCGCCGTCACCATAGACAACACGCCCGATTTCTCCTTCCCCTCCCACGCCCCCACCCCATCCAAACCCTCCCCCACCCAACACCTCCCAACCCAAGCCCCGCGCACCCTCCTCCTCGCGCCCCCCTCCATCGCCTCCCACCCGCGAGCCCTCTCCCGCGTAGCCGAGACGCACGACCGCCACGCGACCGACATCCAGATGCTTGACCGCCTGGCGCTCGGCCTCGTCGCCCTCCCCGCCGCAGCCTACGACGTCGTGCTCCTCCTGACCGACGTCGATGGCTCACGCAGGGAGAGCGCGCGGCTGCTGGACCGGAAAGTCATGGGCTTACTCGTCGCGGCGATGAAAGTCGGGGGAAGGCTGCGGGCGCAGGGGGGCGGGTTCGGGGGCGGGGCGGAGCAGACAGAAGCGATTCTCGCGGGACTGGTGAGCGGGGATGGGGAGGAGGGGATGATGAAGCCGGATAGCAGCGCTGCGGGGGCGCAGACGGTGAAGTTGAGTTTCCTGGGCAGGGGGAAGAAGGCGAATGCGGCGGCGGTGCCGGCGAATGGGGTCGAGGCGGCGGCGGGTGCGGCGAAGAGGAAGAGCGGGGAGATGTCACAGACTGCGGCGGTCGTGAAGGCAAAGGGGGATGGAAATGGGGGGGTGGTGAAGGCGACGCCGGCGGGAGTCGGATTTGTGGATAGCAATGATGACTTTGATGGCGGGTTTGACGATGGCACGGGGTACGACGACGAGGACGAGGACATGGAGATCCCGGATGATGATGCGCTGGAGGCGGCAGAGCGGATCGACCCCGAGACGCTGCTCACGGAGGAGGACCGGCAGCGACCGATCATCGTCCGTAAGTGGCCATCGAAGCCTGCAACCAGGAGATATGAGTGGTCATGAAGCTGACGCGAAACGTAGCCGACGCTTGCAAACCCAACACCAAGCGCCGCCGCGCCTGCAAGGACTGCACGTGCGGTCTCGCGCAGCGCATCGAGGCCGAGGATAAAGTCAAGCGCTCCACCGCCGACGCCAACCTGGTCAAGCTCTCCGCCGCGGACCTCAACGAGGTCGACTTCACGGTGCAGGGCAAGGTGGGCTCGTGCGGGAACTGCGCGCTCGGGGACGCGTTCCGCTGCGATGGGTGCCCGTACATTGGCCTGCCGGCGTTTAGGCCGGGCGAGGAGGTCCGGCTGCTGCGGAATGAGGTGCAGTTGTGAGGGTGGACGGAGGCGCTTGATGACAATCCATGGGCTGGACGATGAGATGAGTGTTGGGGCTACATAGAGGCATACACGTAGAGGGTTAATAATGGCTGTGCGAGCCATGTCGTGCTTGCCCTTTGATTCGTCTCTGTGTTTGTCTTGTTCAACGATGAGGCGTATGTGTATGGCTCCATGATGCACATACGTATGCCTCAATGATGCATGACCATCATCTCGCGGCGTGCATGTAGCGTCCCACAACTCTGATAGTAATAAGATCGACTGCCGTGGACATGAACGAATATGGTCGTTGCCGGGCGAGAGGGCACGTGGTGGAGGGGGTGGAGGCTGGATGTTGATGCTTCGACTAAGGTGGACCCTGCCGGCTGCTGCGGGCGAGGCCGGCACCCGCGCTCGGACCGGCGCCGGACCCCAGCGTTGCAGCTCGCTCCTGAGAAGTGCGGTGAATCGTGGGCGGCTGTCAGACCTGAACATGCACCACCAACACACACCTCTGTTTATTCCCCAATTCAACACCACTCCGCTCCACCACCCACCACGTGCCCCCCCGCCGGCGACGGCAGCACCGAGGGCTCGAGTGACTGAACAAGCCTTCACGCTCGGTATTCCACCGCGGCGCGCCATTCCTAGGCGAAACGCTGCAGCCCGCTCCGCCCTCCCCCACGAGCCACCCACCACCACCACGAACCTCGCTCCACCGTCGCCTTGGCGGTCGTGTTCCAGTCACCCTCGGTAGCGGGCGGCACGGGCGCGAACAGTGGCGCGATGAGCTCCAGCAGCAACGTCGTCGGCGTGCACTACCGCGTCGGCAAGAAGATCGGCGAGGGCAGCTTCGGGGTCATCTTCGAGGGCACGAACCTGCTCAACAACACGCAGGTCGCCATCAAGTTTGAGCCGCGCAAGAGCGATGCCCCGCAGCTGCGCGACGAGTACCGCACGTACAAGATCCTGGTCGGGTGCCGTGAGTAGACACGTGACTGTCCCATGCGTCGTGAGGCCGCCGGGCTGACATGAATGCGTACAGCGGGCATACCCAATGTGTACTACTTCGGGCAGGAAGGCCTGCACAACATCCTCGTCATCGACCTCCTCGGCCCCAGCCTCGAAGACCTCTTCGACCTCTGCGCGCGCCGCTTCAGCATCAAGACGGTCGTCATGGTCGCCAAGCAGATGCTCTCGCGCGTCCAGACCATCCACGAGAAGAACCTCATCTACCGCGACATCAAGCCCGACAACTTCCTCATCGGCCGCCAGGGCACCAAGGCCCAGAACGTGATCCACGTCGTCGACTTTGGCATGGCCAAGCAGTACCGCGACCCGAAGACGAAGCAGCACATCCCCTATCGCGAGCGGAAGAGCCTCAGCGGCACGGCGCGGTACATGTCCATCAACACGCATCTCGGCCGCGAGCAGTCCCGGCGGGACGACCTGGAGGCCCTGGGGCACGTCTTCATGTACTTCCTGCGCGGCGGCCTTCCCTGGCAAGGGCTGAAGGCGGCGACGAACAAGCAGAAATACGAGAAGATCGGGGAGAAGAAGCAGACGACGGCGCTCAAGGACCTGTGCGACAGCTTCCCCGAGGAGTTCACCAAGTACCTCTCCTACGTGCGCAACCTGGGCTTCGAGGACACGCCCGACTACGACTACCTGCGCGACCTCTTCACCAAGGCCCTGCAGAGCACGGGCGAGGTCGAGGACGGCGAGTACGACTGGATGAAGCTCAACAACGGCAAGGGCTGGGACGTGCCCCAGCGCTCCTCCCAGTCCCAGCACCCACGCGGCGAGGCCATCAACCCCTCCGCCGCGGACCTGCGAGGCGGCGCCGCGGCCGGCCAGCGCGCGTCCAAGACTCCGATCCCGCAGGACCGGCTGAACGCCGACCTGCCCAAGCCCGGCGCGGTGCGGCAGAGCCAGCAGCGCGTCTCCGGCGGCGCGCCGGGTCGACCGCGCCACCACGGCAGCACCGACCTGGCCGGCGGCGGCAAGCGGGGCAGCACGGGGATGGGGTTGGAGGCCCCGGGGGATAACCTGAGCACGGCGCCGCAGTTTGCCAACTCGACGCCCAATCTGGCCGGCACGCAGCGCATGAGCACGAGCCAGCTGCCGCCCACCAGTCGGCATGCGAGCGGGACGGCCGCGCAGCAGCGCCAGACGCCGATCGCGCAGCAGGCGTCGCCCGCGCAGGCGGAGCCCAAGGAGGGCTTCGTGCAGAAGTTGCTCAAGGTGCTGTGTTGCGGGTAGAGTCCGGCATGCGGCGATGAGCGGCATGTCGAGGCCGGTGGGGGTGGGAGGGGGTAACATCCATTTCCGCTTACTATGATACTAATCATCTAGCGCGAGCTGAGGTATTGTTATGTGTTACTAACGGAATGGATGGGTTGCGTGGCGCGCCGGCGCATGGTGGCAGGCGGACGGAGAGTCAGGCAGGCAGGCGACGGCGTGTGGACCCCCCGGCGGCTCACGTGCGAGCTGCACTACGCTGCAAGAGGTGTAGGGCGGCCGGGCGAGGGGCCCCTGTCGACCTTGCTTGGGTGTGGGGTGGACGGGTCGGCTTGGACGAGCATTGTCAGCTGCCGAGGGAGCATCGCGTCGGCGTTTCGGGGAGGGGGACGGGCGTTCAAAGGGCTTGGGGAGCTTGGGTGTGCAGCGACGGCGCTGTCAACTGGGGTTTGGGGACCAGCGGGGAGGCGCGTTCGAACGGTCTGTGCGATGTAGGGAGTAGGGCGTCTACTTCTCTTTGGCTTTGGATTGGGAGACGGGGCCAGTTCTGGAAGGGGACTTGGGGGCCTTGTAATTGGTAGTATACATACAGAGACTCTTCATCACCATTCAAACCCATTGGTCTCTTCCGCTGTGTGTGTTCGTGAGCTGTGCAAGGTGATTTGGCTCAGAGCATATCCACCGAACGCTATATACAAGATCGGCCCGAGATCTCACAACCCGCTACGGCCCCTCCGCCTCCCGCCGCCGGGGTATCGCATCCCGACACAAGACAGCGACTTGCTTGAAGAGCCTCCGCCACCCGACCGGGTCGCCTTTCGCCTTCAGGAAGCGCACCTCCAGGACCTCCATCGGCGCGCCCGCCCACCCGCCGCCGCCGCCCCCGATCTGCACCCGCTCCACCACCACGCTGCCCTGCAGGCTCTGCTGCCGCGCATCCCGCGTCGTGATCCACAGGCGCACCACGCCGTCCTCGTCCTCCTGCTGGTGCGCCCCCTCGCCCGCGGAAGAAGTCCCGTGGGGCCCCGCCGGGACGGCGATGTCGAGGTCCCGCAGCGCGGCGGTCAGGAGGGCGAGGAGGGCGGGCAGGGTGTAGTGCGAGTAGAAGCGCGCGAGGCCGTGGGCGGGCGCGATGTCGTGGAAGCGGCGCGCCTGCTGCGTCGCGGTCAGGGAGCCGATGGCGATTTGGGAGAACTGGGACATGGAGGGGTCTTCTTCCAGGGCGGCGAGGAGGGCTTCCTCGGTGACTGCGTGGGTAGGAGGGTGGGTTAGAGTGGTGGGGAGGTGGGGGGGCGCTTCCCAGTCGTGGTCGAGCTCTACTGGGGGGGTGGCGGATGGTGTGTGGGTGTCGACGTCCATGGCGTCGACTTCTGCTGTTGCCGGCTGGATGTTAGAGGCCGCTGTGCTGCGCTGCGACGCGGACACGGGCGCGTTGAAGTCGATGCGCATGCTGTCCATCATCTGCGTCGCGAGGCCCAGCGGATTCGCCACCATGCCGTCACCCGTCATCTCCGGGTTCGCGCGCGTAGCCCAGGGATGCCGGCGCACATCCTCCAGCGTGAAGCGCGCCGCCGGGTCGATGCTCAGCATGCCGCGCACGAGACTCAACGCCGTGGCGGGGATCTTGAGCCAGAGCTCGTCGTCCGGCACCGAGTCGCGCGGCGATGTGGCGTAGGCGTGGTACTCGAATTGCTGCAGCTCCGGCACATCCCACGGCGTGTTACCGGCCAGCAGCACGAACAGCACGATGGCGATGCTCCACACGTCCGCGCGGTCCGGGTCGTAGCCTTCCTTCGCTTCGCTCCCTTCCTGTTTCCGCTTGGCGTTCCGCTGGCCCACCGCCAGGATCTCCGGCGCGATGTACGGCGGGCTGCCGCACACCATCCCGCACCTCTTCCGCTCCGCTCGGCCCGGCAGCGCAAACTGCGTCGCCAGCCCAAAGTCCGCCAGCTTCAGATCCCCGTCCGCGCTGAGCAGCATGTTCTCGGGCTTGATATCCCTATGCGCCACGCCCTTCCCATGACACCACTCAATCGCATTCACGAGCTGCGTGAAGAACAAGTGCGCCACGTCCTCCGTACAGCCAGCGTCGGCCTCGATCTTGTCAAAGAGGTCGCCGCCGTCGGCCAGCTCGAGGCACATCCACACCCACGCCGCGTCGTCGCCGTGCGAGAGGAACTGGATGACGTTGCGGTGCCCGCTGACGGACTTGTGCAGGGAGACCTCGAGCTGCAGCTGCTTGGGCCGCAGGCGGCCGGTGCGGAAGGCGTGCGCCTTGTGGATGAACTTGACGGCGATGATGGGCGTGGGGCGGTTCAGGGGGCATGCTTTGCGGATGCTGGGGAGATCTGTCAGTGTGTGTGTGTTGGCTGCCAAGGGGTGATATGGAGCTCACGAGGCGTATGCGCCGGATCCGATGGTCTTGGAGACCAGTCTGAATGGCAGACCTGAGGGTAAGGGCGCTACTTGTGACTACGCCGCCGATCAGTATGGCGCACTTGATGTACGTTGTGAGGATACCTACTCCAGGTGGTGCACCCATGTCTGCTATGTCGCGAGCAACGCTGTACGTGCTGCCCAAGACGCGTTCCTCAAGTCGGAAGTAAACATACTTCCTAAAGCGCGCTTATGCATGCACTTACGGAACCTGCAGGCGACGCACGATTCACCTCTACTCTCACGTGCGAACATACCCCCCGACGCTCGAGCGACACGACCGCGAGCAGCTCGAGGCGATGCGGAGTGCGTTGCAATTCCATGCGGTCGGCGAGGTGGAGAAGCCGGCAATCGGCGCCATCCAAGGAGACACGGGACGTCTACGCTGCCACACCACACACTCCTCCACGATCGTCAGATCAGATCTCGATACGGTACTGGCATTTCCGATCTACTGTACAGTACATGCCCTCCCCTCAGTCTCGATCGTATACGAGCGCGAGCACTTCCGCGCGTACCCCAGTTTCATCAAATGATCCCCTCCATTCCTTTTGCAGCCCGCCATGAACGGCAGCAGCGGTGATATTAGCGGATGGCAGCATGGTGATGGGACGCCCGTTCACGTGTGGTGGTAAACGCCTGCCGCAATGCCCAATCTGTTCCCTCCCGAATGGACTCCAGAACTCCTGATTCCCTCTGCGTGATGCGCGCAGATGCCTCTTCGATCGATAGAAGTGTCGCTGTTGTGCACCAGTGTGTGCGATGCTGGTCACGACGGCGCCTTCCTTGGAGTGGCGAGCAGTGCGTACACATGGCCGTTGTTCAGAGGCGTGAAAGCCCGCTTTCGGGGTGGCCGACAGCGAAGTGGCGAATTATGCTCTGAGTTGCGCGCTGGCCGAGAGTCTGCTGACGGCCAAGCCCAGCGAATACGGTAGCTGTAGCCGGCCGACCGCCTCAGATATGCGCGGCGGCAAAGTTGGTGAGCATGCCGTCCAGATTGCGGTCCTTCAGTACCGCGGCGTACTTCGGCTCGCGCGAGAACTTTGGTACCGAGTCCTGTCATCGCCACGTCAGCACATCCCGGCTTATAGACTTCCGTCCGTCAGACACGGCTTACGCTCGCCATCAGTTTGAACACGCTGCTCTGCGCCTGGTCGAACAGGACCGCCACCTCGTCCAAGCTCCTTAGCATCTGCTCGTCCTCCCCGACCGCGCGCGTCATGCGGCCCGCCAGCGCGTTCCGCAGGTTGTGGTCGATGTTCAGCTCGCAGGGCGAGCCGGGGGCCAGGAAGGCGTTGTACAGGCTGTACGCCGACGCGAGCGTCTCGCGGATGACGTCCAGCCGCGGCGAGGCCGCGTCGCGCTTCGCCCGCTCGTACTCGCTGAGGAAGGCCTTGACCTCGACGTAGAAGGACAGGTTCTCCTCGCAGTGCGTCTCGCGCAGGTACTCGCGGAACAGCAGCCGCAGCGCCGGGTCGCGGATGATGACCGTCATGCGGTTCGTGTTGGAGTCGCGGATGACGCCGGGGGGCAGCTGGCGCTGCGCGAGCGCGTCGCCGTTGACGGCCCCGTTCGGGCTGGAGATCCAGCCCGCGACGCGCATCCCCTTCTGCGAGATGCCGTACAGGACCTGCTTCGAGGCCTGGAAGCGCCCGCTGCTGCTCTGCCCGCCGCGGTCCTCCGATGCGGGCACCATGAGCTCGTGCAGTATGAACAATTGGGCCAGCTCGAAGACTTCGCGCTTGTCGACGACCGTGCAGCAGTCTATTAGCCAGTCGTAGGTCGCTTTGCCGTTGAAGGTGTATGGCGCCTCGCGGTCGTTTCTTCGCGACTTCTGCATCTTGACGCCGACAAGTCCGGTGGCGTAGTCGCTCGTGCCATCCGAGTCCGGGTCGGGGCCTGGCGGTCGCATGTTGGGGCCCGCGTCACCGGCAAACCGCCTGAAGACCACGTGCACGGTCGGAGCGTCGTCGACGAGCTTGTCGGTGTCCGGCTGCCGCTCCAGGATGACCAGCTGCATCATGTTCCGTGGCGAGTCCAGGACTTCGTTGACATGCCTTTGGTGGATACCGTTGCGCTGGCAGAACCGCACGAGCACGTGCATGCCCTTGGGTGTCAGCTGCCACACCGCGCTCTTCGAGTTGAAGTCCGTCTTCCCATCCACCGACTCCACGAAGCGCGCCTCCAGGAACCGCATGCAGACTGACCGAGCCATCTCTTTCGCCATGCTGAACGTCGTCGTGGTCGTCGTGGTTACTATCCGCGACGTGTCTTTCGGGTCGGGCATGCGATTCGATTGCGAGAACTTCAACGAGCCCAGGTTGGTGATGGCCTCTTCAGTCGTGAACGTGTGCTCGACCCGCGTAAAGCGTACGCGGTGCGGCGTGAGTGGTAGGCTCACCATCAGGGTGGAGAAGAGGTCCTTGAAGTCCTGCACGAACACGAGTAAGCGAGCTGTGCACGCCAGATACAGATTTTGGGGCTCAGATGATCGGGCATGGTCACTCCGCCAGTCGCTCCTCTCCCCATACACGTGCACTTCGACTGTACGCCAGAGCGCCATCTTGCTTCGAGACATGGCGAGCGAGGTGCACAGGTGCACAATGCGTGATGCCCAGTACCTCCGTTTCCCCATGCCTCCGCAGTGACCGTATCCGCCTGACAGAAAGAGAATCATGTGGTACGTACCCTGGAAAACGGCCGGTCGTCCACCGTCATGCGGAGCAACCGCGAAGACGTCTGGTGCATCATGCGGGGCCGATGCTGGACAGCGCGGGTGTAGCGGTCGATGTCTGCGCCGTCGTCGTAGTTGCGCGCCTGGTCCCACTGGGTGTTGCCGGGCTTCAACGGCCGCTCCTCGAGGGACTTTGTATCGTCCGACTTGGCGTCCGACAGGTTGGTCTCGGACGACGAGCTAGACAGGGTCGACGCGTTCGACTGCATGTGTGAGCGGGCGTCGGTGGCGGGCGAGACAGGCAGCGACGGCTTCCCCGGCAATGTCTCGCCTCGCTGCAGCGGGAGTGTGGTGATGGGGGCGGCCGGCCGGGGGTGGGCGCTGCTATGTATGCTGCCCCGGGGGCGGATGCGGCCGAGCGATGCCAGCCGGGAGTGGGCGCGGGACTTGGACTGCTTAATGGAATCCACTTTGGCTGCGGCGGCGGTGATGGCGATGGTGTGTGGCCGGGACGATTCCCGTCACGCTGGCTCCCGGATGTGCGGCGAGCGAGGTGCAGATGCCGGTCTCGGTTACGTCGGGAACGTGCAATGAAACATGCGCGTGGCCTGGCGGGTGCACGCGGCGACGGCCACGAGGTGGAATGCGGGTGCTGATTGCGCTGGGGCGGGTGTGGGTGCGGGTGTGGGTGTGGGCGGAGGGTGCGGCGTGGCAAGCGGACAGGGCCAGGAGCGGAGGGCAGTGGTCTTTACAAGTCACGGACAAGTGGGTCCCTGGGCGAGCAAGGATTAAGCTACGGAGTGCCTCGCTGGTGCGGTCAGACTTCGCGCTGATCGAGGCGACCCCTGCTGGCTCGTGAGCGTTGTCATCGCCTTGGCCCTGCGCGCTTGGCCGCCGGTCCCACGACTATCCCGCGGGCGAGCGCGGCGGCAGGAGCTGCGGCGGGCGGGCGGCGCTCGGGCACGACGATGACTCTGGCGCGCGCACGCTTCGACCTCTCTCGTGCGCGCCGTCTTTGTTCGCCTGTTTCACCTGCCCGTCGCTCTTGGCCATAGCCCTCTCGTGTGCCCGCCTCCACACCGACGGCGCCGTCCCTGGCCGCACTAGCACCGCATCGGGCTTGTCCATGCCTGGCGGTCACAGGATAGCGTGCTCAAACCTCCTGCGTTTCGCCCAGTAGACCGCCTGGGGCAAACGCCGTGCACAGTCGTGCACATGAGTACTGCTGCGCGGCCCGGCAGCGTTGTTGCTGTCCGCCGGCAGCGATCGGCAGCACGAGGCGAGCATCACCACCTCTTCTGGTCCACGAACGACGACCCCGCCGCGCAAGTCTGCGTCCAGGGCAGTCGCCCTTGCAGATCCGCGCATCCGACAGACGACGGTCGTCATCATCAGTACGGAGTAGTACAGGCTTGATCGACCGCGCGAGGCTTGTACGATCGACGGGCCTTGACTAACCGCGAGACAACTCCGAGGACCGTCATGGTGGCGGCATTCATCATGCTGTCCGTCGAAAGCCAATAGCTTCCGCCAAAGTAACTCACAAGCGCTTCGCGGAGCCACGCCCGTACGACCCTAGACACCTCCGCGACGATGGTGATGTTTGCGCGCCTCCTCCTCACGCCTGCCCACTGCTCGATCACTATATGATGATGACACGACAGTCCACGGCAAAGCCTCGGGCATCGGTCCTGATGGCCGTCCGACGGTCGATCGGGTCCCACTGTTTGATGCAGCGTGCGGATCCAGCCACGACTTCAGTCAGCGGCGTGGAGAGCTTCGCGAAGGCAAAGTGTGGGGATGGGAAACGTGGTGCTGCCGGCAGAATCTGCAATGCCGCCCGCCCATGCCACGCGATGCCTGCATGCTCCTGCCTCTCCCCCTCCCCCCATCCCAACACGTTCTTGCGCTTCATCCTCTGAGCCGACACAGCGGCTCGTAGGGTTGGCAGGCCGTCCACCTCACGCTCTCATCATCGCTGATCACCCACGTCAGCTGCGGGCCCAGCCACTCTCGCGGCCGCTAGAATGCCCCTAGAAGGTCACTGCTAATTAGGGGGCCGGGCGCCTCCCAGATCCTGTTGATGGTGTGGCATTAGGTAACGCGGATCAGGCCACCTCGATGTTTTGCGCCAAACTCGTCGGCCGGCAACGAGTGGATGCGACCGCGGCGGTCCCTTGCGTGCTGTGCGCACCGCCCAGTCTGCACGCACATCAATCTCGGCCAAGCTAAGCTGGCCTACCGCTGGCCGTTGGCCGCACTGCCGAGGTCAGCGTAGGCGAGTGCCACGAGTCAGCGGCAGCCCGTGCGCATGCACGCGGGCGGGGCGAGAGACAAGGCTGCCTCGTGTCTGAAATTGGCCCGCATGCAGCTCATCGGATCTCATTCTTAGGGCAGAGCCGGAGTCCGAATGTTCCACTGCGGTGGAACCCAGACTTTCTCGCATCGTGGAGCCTGACTCAGACGAAAGTGACTTGATCGGATCAACAGGAGCTATGTACCGCCTCTTCGACACGTCGGACAAGGCGGCCCGTAAGAAGCGAACGGCGAGACATTCCGAGGCCCGAGGCGACGTGACGGGAGGATGAGGCAGTTGACCGGCGCGCGCAAACACCGCTTGCTCTCGCACTCGCCTGTTCGCTCACATTCTTCGAGAGACTGGGAGTCATGCATCACACCCGCTGCCGCTGCGTGTGCGCGGGCATCGGGAAATTCAGCTGCGATCGAGTCTCCTTTCGGATCTTCGGAGGCTTGCAGGCCTAGCGTCCCCTTGCCACGTGGACGCCGACAAGCGTCAAACGGTAGGGCTGGGGGCGGGCAACTCGGACCGACCACATCTTCGCATCCTTCAGGCACGACTTTGACGCCCGCCGTGCGCGCAGACGCAGTCACGAATCGCGACGGCACACAACAGCTGGCAAGGGAGCCTACAGGTGGGCTCGCCAGGCCGACGCGTGGCATCCAAAGCAATCGCTCACCCAGCCCGCCCGACGCCACTTCGCGGGACTGGAACCACTGTTCGCAGGCCTAGACCCACGATGTTCCATGCACCGTCCCGTGCCATGGCTTGCTCAAGCGCGCTCAGCACACGTGGCCGCCATCCCGCATGGCTTGCATGATGTGGTGATGAGACGAGTGCTCCGTACTACTTCCCACGTGGCAAACCAACGGATGGCGCGGGCCAGACTCTGGTAAGCCCACCCACTCGCTCTGCATGACAACCAAACCCGGTTCGCTGTGTCACAGCATCCGATGGGCTCCATCGCCGTGCATTCGCACATGGCGGCCGTGGTACAAGACCCATCTCATCCATGGCTCCCGAGCCGCTTGGCTCCAGAGTGGCCAGCTTGGCGTACTGTAGGTCCTGAGATGCTTGTCCATCCTGCGAAGACCCATGGATCTGCCTTGTCAAACCGCATCTATGCCGCGCGCGAGATTGGTGAGACGCGGTGCGGACCAGACGCCTACAGGCTGTGCGGCTGCACGGCGAACGCCGACCGGGCCAGGAAGCCTGAACTTACTGCCCGGTCGCGACGCCCGGTGCAATGGCTACTGCTGCACGCAGGCAAAGCCGAGCATGTGCGAGAGGGGTATGTGCGCGGCTCGCTCTCATCCGTAGCAGACGCAGGCATTTATGTACCAGCGCTCCGCCGGGCAGTACCAGTGCAAGGATGCGGCGGCATGGGTGCCACGGGCGATGCCAGCATGGGCGACAGGGCGTCTGCGGTCTATCTGGCGACGCTGCCATGGCGGCCTCCGCAGTCGTCGGCATCTTGCGCTGGGTCCAGACTCCGCATGGCTGAGGCACGGCGGAGGCGTACAGCATATGCGAGGTTGAGGCCTCGGCGCATGCGTCGTCCAGGCATGCACCATCGACCTGCTCGTCGTTACGAGCTGCCGTCAAGGCGGCACCGTCTGGATTTCGGCCCTGGCTGCTCTGCTCCGTTTCGACGCGTCGTCCTCCGAGACAGCCATTCCGTGGCACGGCGGGGACCACAGGAATATGTGCAGAGATGCGGACAGAACATGTGGCCGGCCTTGGTCTGGCCCGCTGGTCCGACGACGGAGTGAGTACCGCGTGTCTCGTAAATGCGGCGCGCCATGGACTGCGAGACTACCACGCGATCAGCCCGTGTCCGACTCTGACGCCCTGAATATTGACGCCGGCTTGCCGACAGCGTCGAGATGGCTGGAGGAGAGCACCTGGGAGTAAAGGCGTGTCCATCGGACCAGCTCAGACATGGTGGAGCATGCTTGTCCAGTGCCCGCGACATACGACCTCTGACTCCAAAGGCGCTCCTGCTCAGGAGCTCCGAGCTTCGACGACCTTACTCTTGTCGGACAGCCCTATTATGGACAGCGATGGCCGCGTAGAGAAGTAGAATATGGAGCGCGCTGACCGAGTCATGGCACTGTCTCGCGAGTAGACCGCGCGTCTGGATCTCACTGATGTGCCATGCTGATGGGTCTTAGGAGAGCAGCCGCAACGAAGGCACTGCCTCTCACCTCCGCGCGAACTGGCACCGGCGTCCTCGCGTGGAATCGAACTTCGCTCCGCGCTCATGAAGACAGGCGGCTTTCCAGGACTGCACGGCTTCTGGCGGGAGCATTGCAGGCCAGTAGCGCCATGGCACCGGGCTTGCGCGGTTTGAACGCTGCCTCCGACTCATGGGTCCAAGTGTGCCTCTGCTGGCGATGAGCGACGACCTTCCTCCGACTGGCAGCTGTTTGGCCGTCGTCTATCCGAGGGCTAGTAGTTATGCCCGAGTGTGCGGTCAGGACAGCGACGTACTGCACCGCTAGCTCGTTACACGACCGACGTGAGACTCGCCAGTGTCGGCCTACTGCGCAGCGCTGGAAGCGTGTCTGGAGGATGCCGTCGACTAGGACCAATACATCCGCATCCGAAGCTCGCAATGCAGGCTTAGACAGGCACCATACGGTAGGCGAAACATGCCGATCGGCGATCGTTAGCTGGACCAGCTGTACAGTATGTACGGAGGATCCCGCTAGGCAGGAGGATCTCCTAGGCCCGAGATAAGGACATGGGGTCGTCCGCGCATTGCCGGCGTTATGGCCAGGTTTGCAAGAGGGGGTGCGCTGGCTGTCTCACGCGCCGCGCCAGTAGTGGACCTCGTTTGCTTGCCGCTGACTCTTGGTGCTTGGAAACCGGCTTCACATCATCAGTCCACCGAGTCGTTGCCAGCGAGTCCGGACGCCCCCACGCCGCATCCACCGACACGACCTTAATACGCACTAGCTCCCTCTCGGGGCGATCTGCCGCTTCGGCAATACGCGACGATCACAATTGCCGGTGCCTTCGTCGACGGCTTTCTCACCCACGATCTTTCATTAGTATCGACAGAACCGAGTACTACGCTGCCTGTCACGTAGGCCGGCATGGCTCGTAAAAGAGGTCGGTGTTGTCAATGCTCCGCGCATAGTCCTGCACCCCGTTCAAGGCAGCTTTCCGGAGCCCTTTGGAGTTGGATTGCAGGACTACGAAAGACGGACGGTAGGCGGGAAATGGCAAATGGCGGGCGGTACTCTGTGGTCTATGATGCCCATGCTAGGTGCCATTCAACAATCCGGGCTTCTCTTAACATCTTGTCGCCGGCAGTCTCCATGTAAGTCTGATAGTACGCTGCTTGCCAGGACAGTTGATGTTGCTTAATGACGGCTCCATTTTCGTTCTCCGGCCTGAAAGCTCCATGGTCGGCAAGCTTGCAGGAGTAAGACTTGAGGCGTTCGAAGACACTCTCACAATGGTCACGCAGGGCCATTGTTGAGCATGTCTCGGATTGGTCGAGAATGAGGAGTCTGAGATGTCGGTGTCTAAGATAATCTCAGAGACCGTATCGCAGTGTCATGACAGGCTTGTATAAAGAGTCGATATGCTATCGATTTCACGTAACGACAGCGCCACAACATATCTCTTCCTCAACCAACATCTCGAACATTAAGCCCCGTCTTCAGGATCATCACCACCAGTACTTCAGGCCAGAAGACGACAGGTGACTGCCATGTATCGCTCAAGCCGCGATGAAAACGTCGACCACTCACTCAGCCTCGTCCGTACCTACGCAGTCGTACGACATTGGCACAGGCTCACCCGTCGCATCGCCATCCGCCGGCAATACTGGGTGCGATGGCGCGTTTGCCTCTTGCGCCGCAAGCTCGCGAGCGATCCTTCGTACTTGCACTCCTCGCAAAGGCTGCATGAGGCATCACGCGATCGTCCCGTGCTCGATGAGTTGGACGCCTGGTCCGATACACCACCACGAAGGCGACGATGGGCGGCGCCGCGGGTGATACCCGGGACAGCGATGGCCGTGGACGAGAGGCGGGAGGCGGCGCAGCGAGAGCGTCTCCACAAGATCGCTCGACAGTTCCGCGACCCGAGGTGGTGTGATCGCTGTCGACGCTGGGACAAGCCCTCGGCGGCGTTTGCGGCTAGGGTGATGGGCAAGCAGTCGTTCGCTCCATGATCGCCAATTGGAGCAGAATTGCTGGTGCCAGTGCATGATAGCCCTCCGAGGCAAGCTACTGGAGCAGACTATCGAGAGCGGCTTTGACACGTCACACTCTCATTAGGCCGGTAGACCGGTCCTGTCCATTGTCATGTACACGGGCAGCTTTCGTCATGTGAAGCCAGTGATCACACCGTCAGTGTAGCGCGGCTAGCGTCAGAGCCAGTCGCAGGCCATCTTCCTGTAATAGCCACATCATATTTGCTGACTGTCAGCAGCCGTTCGATGAACGAGTCGTGATGTGGGCAAGGCTGTTGCGGAAGGCGAGAACGTGGGAGGTGGACAAGTGGAGTCGATTCAGCCCTACGGCGTGGCAGCGGCTCGGCGGGCATATCCACATCAGCCTGGCGCTAGCAAAGTAGAATCTCGATTGAGCACAGTCACATGTATTCCTTCCCTTCTACACAACGTTTGCCTCACATCGCATAGCCGTCGGAATGGACGACGACCTATTTGGTGTCTTTGACGAGACGGCACCGAAGGCGAATGGCGCCAGTAAGAAGGAAAGGAGGAGCAAGAAGCGATCATTGAATGGTGAAGTCAAAGGTGCGAAGGCGGGACAGAATGGAGATGGCGATGCTAGGATGGAAGATACGACGGATGCCGCTGGTGGTGAGAGCACGTTGGCCGAGAACGGCCAGATCGGGGCCGCGACACGGGAGCAGAAGCGACAGCGACGAGAATCGGAGGCCGAGCCGGTCGTCACCGACACCTTCGAGACGGAGCAGTCGCGTGAGGTGGCCGCCTCGGCTGGCCTGCAAGCACAGCAAGAGGACAAAGCGGTGGTGCTCTCTCACCAGGTCCGGCATCAGGTCTCCCTCCCTCCCGACTACGCCTACATCCCCATCTCCCAGCACAAGCGCCCCGACAAGCCGGCACGAGAATACCCCTT
>JAWDJV010000194.1:0-29675 GCA_033119285.1 Teratosphaeriaceae sp. CCFEE 6253 | reverse complement strand
GGCACGGAGTCTGTATCATCTCCGTCACGGTCGAAGGCAGCGTAATCACTCGCAGTCGTGAAGTGTGCCATGGTGGTCCTGCTGAAGATGTCGTGCTTGCTTCTGGCAGTGTTTGGGTTTGGTGGACTAATGTGCAGCGACGCGAAGAGTCTCTGCATACCGAGAGTAATGACAGACTAGGAGGAGTCCGTGGATGTGTGTTTGCGATTGCTGCAGGAGAGATGCTGGAAACACGATGAAGTTCACCTACTGAGACCTCGCCAGAAAGCCGCCATCCATCCTCCGGTGCATGCAGGTTGAGTACGCACACAACGAGTGAGCGCAACTCTGGGCCCGCCATTCGTACCATACGACGCTTACCAGGTGAACAAGTACTCGCACGCGAACACAATCCTCCCCGCCTTGGCATTGACTTGCTTCTGAGGGATCACGTTGGAGGCGAGGGGCGATGAGAGTCGATTGAGACCTGCCCCGTCAGCACATAAGCTGCGCATGATTCAGCGCATCACATACTGTCATCCTCATTCGCCATCCCCAAGGGCGACAAGTCATCGGTTAAGGCGGCGACCGTCGCATCATCTAGGTCCAGTGGCTGCACCTAGTCTCCGCGGCCAGGTCCTGTCAACATGACCGCCGATAGCTGCTATGAAATATCTGTGGTGACGGGCTACATCTGGCGCTGCTGGGCTGTCCTGCGGTGTCTGCTTTGCGAGGTGAGTTAGATGCGTGCTGGGAAGTCCAGCAGACGGCTTCGGGTATTCCCGTCGGGAGCGGGTGCGGCCCATGTCTTCACTCTAATAAAGCTTACCGCGCGGTCGGGCTCGCTGACGCGCATCCCAGCCTTATATACACAGCCACGCCGGGCGCCTTCGCCCATCTATTCACAGAGCGTGTGCGAGACGGCCTGACATTCCTTCATTAAAGAGCCGGAGGTATAGAGCGACCGAGCACTGCTCCGACGGGTAGGACTTGATACGTCCACGCGGGCACAAACTGGACCACCCGAAACGCCCGCCCGAGTGCCACGATCTCGTCAACGCAAGCCATACAAACTGCCAAACAGCTACTCCCTGGTCCCTACAACGAGCCCAGCACCTGGCTTGCATTGGGGTCACGACCCAAGGGAATAGCACCAGCGTAGCTGCCCATCATGGCTTCGCACGACTTCTACGATACGGCATACCACCAGAAGCCGGCGCCATACCACGACCCGCTCTACGACAGCCGGAACGAGGCGCCCCTGCCCCCACTCCCCACCAACGCGCCGTACGGCGAATACGCACATCCGTACCCACACCACGCGCCCACACACTCACGACCACACGACCACGCCGATCCATACGACGACGAGAACGCAGTCCAGCTGAACAGCCGGAACAAGCACAACTCCACCAACACCATCTCGCCCATACTCCCGCATCAGATTGAGGATCCCTTCGTAAGGGATGCCGATCCGCGCAAGAAGCGACGACGGAAAGACACCTCCCGGCAGGAGGACGACGGCTGGTTCCGCGGCCGCATCACCTGGGTCGTCTTCACCCTCACCATCGTCCAGCTGGCCGTCTTCATCGCGCAGCTGGTCAAGAACGGCATCCTCACCGGCACGCCCATCGAGATCCACCCGTCCTTCAACCCAATGATCGGCCCATCACCCTACGTCCTCATCAACATGGGCGGCCGCTACCAGCCCTGCATGCACAACATGCCCAACATCCAGAACGCCACGGGCCCTATCTCCTGGCCCTGCCCCTCCGCCACCTCGACCACCGGCAAAGACGTCTCCTGCACCCTCTCCCAGCTCTGCGGCTTTGGCGGCGTCCCCGAGCCGACGGTCAACGGCAGCATCCACGACAAGCCCGCGCCGAACCAATGGTGGCGCTTCATCGTCCCCATCTTCCTTCACGCGGGCATCGTGCACATCGCCTTCAACCTCCTCCTCCAGCTGACCCTGGGCCGCGACATCGAGCTCCTGATCGGCAGCGCGCGCGTCGCCATCGTCTACTTCGCCGCCGGCATCTTCGGCTTCGTGCTCGGCGGCAACTTCGCCGCCAACGGCATCGCCTCCTGCGGCTGCTCGGGCTCCCTCTTCGGCATCCTAGCCATCAACTTGCTCGACCTCCTCTACACCTGGAACACGCGCCGCGGGCCCCTCAAGGACCTGATGTTCATCCTGGTCGACATCCTCGTCGCCCTCGTCCTCGGCCTGCTCCCCGGGCTGGACAACTTCTCCCACATCGGCGGCTTCCTCATGGGCCTCGTCCTGGGCGTCTGCATCCTGCGCTCGCCCGCCGCCTTCTCCGCGCGCCGGCACTCGACGCAGGAGACGACGCGGTACAGCGACCCCAGCGGTGCACTCAGCAGCAGCGCGCCGCGCGCCGACGAGGGCCTGCTGGCGTTCATCAAGCACCCCGTCGCGTTCTTCGGCGACCGGCGCGGGGTGTGGTGGGCGTGGTGGCTCGTCCGCGCTGCGGCGCTCGTGGGGTGCCTGATCGGGTTCATCCTGCTGCTGGATAACTTCTACAAGCAGCCCATGCATGGATGCCGGTGGTGCAAGTACCTGTCGTGCCTGCCCGTGACGGTGGGCAAGACGAATTGGTGTAATGTGGGAAACCTGGATTTCACGCCGAATAACGGGACCACGAAGAGGGATCTGCTGGGTCTGGGGGCGGAGATGGCGGGGCGGCTGTGGTGAGCTGGTTCGTTGTGGTTGCGTGATAGCGTTTCAGCGTAGGCGTTCGGTAGAGCATGAATGGACGAACTGCAGCACTCAGATTGTGCGCTGAGCTGGTGTGCATCTTCCAAGATCTTCCTCTCGCCGCGATGCATGTCGTATAGATTACGGCGCATGCGGCCAGAGACCGAGACAATGGACGTCGCTTGTACCAGTGGTTTGAGTACGCCGACGGTCGCTGGCAGAGACGGCGATGGAGGTGGTGTGTCGCACAAAGCATATTCGAAGTCGCTCAAGTAAATCCGCTATGAACACAAGTCTATCGGAAAGCTCTGCCCGTTCATCAAAGGGCCCCAGGCCATCATACACGCGGCCGTACACTGCCACTGCCGTGGGCCATCCCGTGTACATCCCAATGTCTCCTCAGAAGTCGAGGGTGAAAAACACCGTCACCGCGCCAGGCCGGCGCACGCCTGTGCGGCCCCTGCTAGTCCGTCCAGGGACGGTCTGCTTGGTCTGGCAATTTGAGGGCGGTTGTGCCCTTCGCTTACTCCCGCGACACGTCCCGGCCAAAGACTTGCGTCTTGGCCCAGTCCATGATGACCAGGATCCGGTTGCGCGCTACAGTACGGTCAGCATTCACATCTATCGTGCACGCGGGGCATATATAGCCCAGGGGAGAAGGATGACTTACTGCTGAAGCACATGGACAAGTACGCCGACCGCCAGAAAAAGTACGTCAGCTGCCCGCCCGTCGCCAGATTGCCCGTCAACCACGAGATATCCGCGACCGCCTTCTCGCTGCCAATGTACGCCAGCGAGCCCTGGTGCGAGTACTCGAAGGGCCCGATGGACTTGACGCGGCGCAGCCGCTTCTGCAGGTCCTTGATCTTGTTGAAGGCCTCGTCCCGCAGCTCCTTGCTCGCCGCCTTCTCCTGCGTCGTGGAGAGCTCCGCGAGCTCGGTCTCGATCTCGCTCGTCTTGGCCATCTGGTTGAAGAGGCGGGCCAGGAACGCGCCCTCCTGCGACGCGACCTGCGCGGTGGGCGCGTAGTTCGCCACCGCGCAGTCGCCCACGCCCCAGATGTTCTCCGTCCCCTTGACCACGAGGTACTCGTTCACCGCCAACCCACGCCGGGAGTCCTTCTGCGCCGGGATCTGTGACATGAGGTCCTTCACCACCGGCTTCAGCGCGTTGCCCGTCGCCCACACGAGCAAGCCGTACGGGATCTGCTCCAAGACCTTGTTGCCGGAGGCGTCGACGTACTCGGCCTCGATGTACTTCTCCGTCACGTTCTTGACCATAGTCTTGGTGCGAATGTCGATCGTCTCCTCCTTGAACGTCTGCTCCGTGTAGTCGATCAGGTTCTTGCTGAACATGGGCAGCACGTTGGGCAGCGCCTCGACGAGGGTGACGTGGAAGTTGTTGGCGATCTCGGGGATCCACTTGCGCAGGTCGTTCTCGAAGAAGTCCTGCAGCTCGCCCGCGAACTCGACGCCGGTCGGCCCGCCGCCCACGACGACCATGTGCAGCAGGCGCTTGACCTCCTCCGGCGACTGGTCCTTGAAGGTCGCCGTCTCGACGCAGTCCATGATGCGCTTGCGGATCTTCTGCGCGTCCGGGACCTCCTTCAGGAAGCAGCCGTGCTCGCGCACGCCGGGGATGCCAAAGGTGGCGTTCTCTGCGCCGACTCCGACGACCAGCATGTCGAAGGGGACCTCGGTCGCGGAGGTGCTGCCCTTGATCTCCGACTCGTCGTTGATGTAGATGATCTTCTTCTCGTAGTCGATCTTGGTGCACTCGGCCTCGTAGTACTTGACGGCGGCCTTCTTGTGGCGGAGGAACGAGCGGATGGGCTCCATGATGCTGCGGTGCTCGATGGTGCCGGTGGTGCAGGAGGGGAGCAGGGGCGTGAAGAGGAAGTAGTTGCGCGGCGAGACGACGATGACGTTGTAGTTCTCCGTGTCGAGCTTCTTGAGGAGGGAGACGGAGCCCCAGCCCGTGCCTGGTGGCAAGTGTCAGCAGCCATCACTGGCGATTGGTGAGTGCCGTAGAGCGTAACATACCCAGCACCACGAGCGTCTTCTTGCTCGAATCCGGGTCAAACTGCTCCATCGGCGTCCGTCCCTGGTAGATACCATAGCCAACGTAGACTGTCCCGGCGATCACGCTGATGTATGTGAGCCGCCACGTCCACCTCAAGAAACCCCATGATCGCTTCTTGATCACCCTCTGCGTCTCGGGCGACACCTCCGCAGCATACGCCCTCCGGAAGGCCTGCTGTGTTCGTTGCCGCGGAACCTGGACTGGTCGTGTGCGCTCAGCTCGCAGCAGCTGTGGTGACTTGGGCGCTGTCGCAAAGCTTCGTCGGAAGCCGATGGCGCTGCTGACCGAAGCCAATGGCCTCGCCAGAGCTTTGGACGCCATCACGGTAGTGGGCGGGCGACGGAGAGCTGTGGCAACGGTGAGATAAGACGTCTGGAAGAAAAGTTGTCCGCGTCGCTCCTTTTGCTATCGCGTGGCCCAAGCTGCGCGTTGAAGCTTCGCTGCCGCCGCTAGCAATTCATCCCCGTCGCCATCGTTGGTGATAATGATGAGGATAGCACTGGAGGATATGAACGACAATTTTACGCAGCTGAACAACATGTGGCGGGCGGGCAGCAATCTATTTGCCATGTCCAAGTCTCACATGCTATGAGCGCAAAGCACGCCACACACCAGCATCCTTCCGGCCGCACCCGCTATCTCGCCGGCGACACGGCTGGCAACAGGTCCTCACGGCACGGACGACGACGGCGACTGTCAACCCAAGTGAACATGGAATGATTGTCATGAGTTCCATTACTACCTCCTACGGCCTGCTCGCCTAGGACTCTCCCCTCTCGTCAGCTTCCGCAGGAAACACCTTGCCCCTCCCACGCTAACATACAACAACAAAGGTATGGACATAAGAAGAGCGCTCGTAATGGGTATCCTGCGTCAACAGGGAGCCGCGAACCCAGACTCCGTCCTCCCAGGGGCCGAGCTCTCACAGCCAAGTGCGCAAGAGCGCCATCCCGCTCAGTAACACAGCCACGCAAAGCGTCGGCGGCATGATAATGCTACCCGCGGATGCCGTGTTGCCGGAGCCGTCGAATGGGCTGCCACCGCCTGACCCGTCGTTGGTGTTGGTCTGGCCGCTCCGTCGTGGGCCCGTCGTCGTGGCTGTGGACGTCTGTGTCGGGGATCGTGAGGTATCGTACAAGAGGCCACCCGTTGTGGAGCTGCTGGAGGGCGTTGCGGCCGAAGTGAGCTCCGAAGTGAGGCTCAGCGAGCTGGCGGTTATGGTCCCTTCCAGAACATAACTCGAAGTCGCCGTAGAGGAGATGTCTGTCGAGGTCGTAGAGGCGTCGGTGATGACTGCCACCGTCGCAGTGGTCGTCGGAGTATCTGTGGGCGACGTCGATGATGCTGAGGTCGTAGGTTCTACTGCCGAGTCCGTTGTCGCGCTGGTTGAGCTCGCCACCTCCTCTGTCGTCGATGAAGCCGCAAACGTAGTGGACGCCGCCAAACTACTGCTTGGCACTTCCGCCGTCGAGCTTGGCGCAGCGCTACTGCTCGGCCCAGCAGACAAGATCGCCGCCGCATTAGGACATATGGCTTTCGCGCCGCCATCGTGCACAAAGGCATTGAGAACACTACTCCCAACCGCCGTCGTGCCACCGCAAGCGCTCTTGATAGCCGCCGTCATAGCCTGCAGCGCATTGATGCAATCCAGACTGCATGCACTGGTCGTGGAGTCCGAGGACGAGGGCGTGAAGTCCGAGGGTTGACATGCCGGTATGCTCTGGGTGTAGAGACTCTGACATGCTGAGGGCAGGCCGGAGACGCGGGGCGGGAAGTCCACGAGCGAGACGGCGAGGGTGGCTGTCGGGAGCGCGAGGAGCGCGAGCGGTATCTGTGACGCGCGCATCGTGTGCTGGAAGTCTGTTTGCTTGTATGCTGTCGATCGATGTGTGGCGGCAGAGCTCACAATGCCGGAGTACTTGTGCTTGCCCTCGTGATTGCCGGCCGTGAGATGATGACCGCCTGCTGACCGGCTCCTGCTTCAATGCACCTCAAGTCTTGTGCACTCCTCCGCGGTCCCACCTGCACTGATTCGAATCACGCTCGTTCTTCCCGCTGAGATCTGTCGTGCACCGGCTTCAGATCGTCGCACCCGCTTCCTCCTTCCTTCTGCTCTTGCCCGTTTCCTATGTGCTGCCTTGCGCGTGCGCGTGTGGTTCCAGGGAGCGACAGTGATGGAGATAGAGCGAGAGTGTGCTGCGAGCGCCGGGCTGCAAGGGCGGTGGTAGTGAATGTGGTTGACCGCGTGGACGACAATGGCCCTCGCGTGCCTGTCGTCGCAAGAGAAGATGTTCCGGGGTGCAAGGAGCTTCGGCTGCGGGATTGATTAACGGCTTCGGCTGGCGTTGCTATATCAGCACCGGGCTGAGAAGGACGTAGCAACGGCGATGTAGTCGGCACGAACGATGATTGCGCACGTTGAACAGGTACTTGCACGAGCAATAGGCTGATACAGACGCAGTGGGGCGTTCTCACCTCATCACCTGGACGTTTCCAACGCGTCGGCGGCAGACGCTCAGGGGTGGATTGTAGCAGGCCTATTCTGAAACGCCTAGCGGGCGGGTACAGCCAAACGCCAAGGATACAAACGAACTCGCATCATTTCGACGTCCAGCACACCGGATGCAATTCGCACATGGCGAGACGCTGGTCAGCCTCGCAGCCACGTCTGGACCCCAGCAGTACAGTCGTGACCGATTTATCCAACAGATGGCCGAAAGCTCAAATCCCAAGTCCCTGCCAGACGAGCGAGGTATGCAAGCTCCCAGGCAACTGATCATGCACTCAGACGTAGGCCAAAGGAAGTTCCGGACGGCGAACTCCTCACCGGATCAGGATCAAGCTGGCTCAGGGTGATCCGCGGAGTCGAAGCCAGCAGCATCTTGCTCCGGTGTGCAGTCGAGAGCACCACACCTCAGGCGTCTTGATCGCCATGGGCCAGGAGTGCAGCGTGTAGGCGACAAAGGCGGTGTCATGTCTCCAGCATGCCTCCTCTGGTGCCCTGCGCGGGGCCTCCAGTGTCATCACCAGTTGGCCCTTGGACGTGCTCACGGATCAGGTAGTCCCACGCAATGTATCATCCTCTCCAACAGGACTGTGCTGTACGAGTGATACAGGCCGACCATCTTGCACGCATTCAGGAAGACTCGGAAACGGGAGGTGACGCTTGCGACACATGCTCCGCAGTTCTGATCGGGCCCTTTCAAGCTTTATTAAATCTAGATCATTTTCATGTGAGAGCGTGGTGTGTGGACGCCGGTGGGACACCTGTAGCTCAGCGACGTGAGCACGTCCCACATCAAAGTTCGAGTCCCATCAGTCCCATTGGCAATAGTGTCAGCGAGGGAAGCTCAGGAGCTGCAAGAGATGATACTGCGTCAAGCTATAGACTGTATAGCTACCTCAGTGTCCCTTGAGCACAGGCCCCACACCTGCTTGGTGAGCTTCATCGTCGACCTCGAGGTGCGATGTCGAGCGCGTCTCCATTCACGCCTCTCTCCATGCCGCGTAGCCATCGCCCGGCTCGCTGGTAGTACGCCATGCTTCGCATCAATCTATCCGTCTTCAGTCGCCCTCGCACAACGCCTCGAAGAAAGGGCAGCCTCACACGAGCAGTCGCTTGTACGCAGCAAGTAAATCATCTCTAATCGGCGCGTGTCCACAAACGGCGGGACGCCGCATCAGTCGCTCCGCCTACCGCTGCGGCGGCACATACTGCTGGCGAGCCATCCCAAATGGCCACTGAGGCGTCGGCGTCGTCGACTGCTGCTGCGGCTGATCCTGCAGCCAGTCATTCTGGGCCGCGTACGGTAATCGGCCCGCCTGCCGTTGCTGCACAGTCTTCCCCAGCGGCTGGTAGGACATCTGGCTGTGCTCGACGTTCTGCGTCCGGTGGTTCAGCGCACCGGATGGCGGCGGGTGGAGCAGGGTGGAGACGTTGCGGATGGGCCGGTAGGGCGAGCTGCGCTGCTGCAGGTACTGGTTGGGCGAGATCTGTACGGGAGGGTGCAGGGAGATTGCGCTGTGCGGGACTGCGCTCGCTGGCGAGGCGGCTGCCGATCCGGGGTAAGGGCTGTGCTGGCGTGACTGGTATTGCGAGTGGGTCTGAAAGGTCGGGTATGAAGGGGTCGCGTGGCCGCTAGTGTCCGAGTACACCGACGCCATGGCCTTCATTGGCATGTTTAATGGTGGGAGTTGTTGTGCTTGGTTGCTGCCTGAGCCGTACGTTGACGGTGGTGCTGAGCTCGCTGGAATGGCCAAGCTCGGCAAAGTCAACCGGGACGACTGCTGAGGCTGGAACTGCGCTACTGTCGGGTACGTCGATGGTGAGTTGTATCTTTGAGGAGTGCTCGTGAACCGCTTGGCCGCTGGCTCCGCCGCGTAGTCATCCTGACTGCGCTTTCGAGGGTTGCGCTGATTCGTATGCATGGCCGGTAGAGCGGCGAGTGGCGAGGGAGCCGGCGTAAGTCCGTGTATGCCCATACCGCCATGCGGAGGCACAAGACGGCCGAGATCCAGTGCGTATGGAGGCGAAGCGTAGTTTGAAGCTGGAGGCGAGGGGAGTGCTCGCGGGAGATAGAGTGAGGACGCCGGAGGTAGAACGTGTGCTGGTGGTTGCCGCTTCGGAGACTGCGGCTTCCATGCTTGTTCGGAGAAGGCGGCGAAGGTCCCGAGCAGCGTTTGCCACTCGTCCCATTCATCAGCGGACACATAGAGGCAGTACTTCATGTTGCTGAGGAACTCCACCTCCATGATGTGGATCTCACCAACAAGGATCCCCGAGACATCAGCCCAGGTCTTGTTGGTGTACGTGTTATCATCCAAGAACTTGTTGCCCAACATCAGTGCAACTGTGAGCAGCCTGTACTCGCTCCCGGGCTTGCCGCGTACTGTTGGGTTGAGCTTCTTCAGCCGGTATATGAAGAGCAGAGCCAGGATCACGACGTTTTGTGCTACCAGTGTGGTGGAGAGAATTGTCGTAACCCATTTTCGGAACCCAGTATTTGGCTTTGCGTCGGCTGCGAGACGTCTGGATGGTGACAATGCCGTGGAGGATTGCTCAACCGCTTGCAAGGTGTCTGCAGACTCGAACCAGAACAGACACGTAATCTCGGCAGCCAGCTGGGCCAAGCTCCCTCCACTGTCATTCACTGCTCGTGGTATCTGGAACACCGGTGCAATGGCATTGGCCTGGGAACTCCGCCTTGATAGGGTAAGAGCATCCTCGAATATCGGCTGTCTTGGCCCTCGGTTCGGTGACCCCGGATGGACGCCCGGCTGGCATGCTGTGCTGTGACAACCTATCCGTGCATGGGCCGTCGTCTGCGGTGGGTATGACCCCTGGGCTCCGTGTGCCTGTTGGGCAGACCGGTGGCCACCATATCGGTCCGCTCGCTCTTGTTCGTAGTACGTCGGTCCTGTGTTGTGCGGGATACTGTTCATATCCGGTGGAGGGGTGAGAGCTCTGGCAGGATCCTGCTGCCGGTCAAGTCCCCAGCTCTGTCTCGCCCGGTCGTAGGAGAATGGATCCTTGAATGGGATGGCAGAGGCGGCATACATGTGGTGCGGTTCGAAAGTGCCAGTCATGGGGAGCAAGTGCTAGGTGTGAGGTCCCCGCGGCTCGTGGTCAAATCATGCGGCCGACTCCTGCTGCATGGGGTGCCACAGCGTGAGGTGAGGTTGGAAGTGGAGGTGTTGAAGGTGGAAAGGCGTGAGGTGAGGTGGTCGGTCCGTGAGCGGCAGCGTAAGAGGAAGGCAGGACCGGCGGGTGATGTTGTGATTGCTCAAGCAAGGAGAAGGGTAGTAATGACATGAAAGGAACGCAAGTGGTAGCATCCCTCACAACAGGCAGTCATCATGCTGAGGAGGGTGTCGGTATAACCTACTAGCGCCAGAAGGAGACCACGTCAAGGTTCTGGCAGGACCATGCGTCGCAGGCGATGCCGCTATCGTGGGCACTCGCAAGCGCGGTGCGTGTTTGGAGGTCCAAGCCGCGGGACGTACTTGGCCGCCAGACTCACCCGAATGCAAGCCAGGAGGCTGATGATCCATCCTAGGTGTTGATTGAAGGGGAAGCCCGCGAAAGTGATGTAAGTTAGAGGTGCTGCTAGTTGGGCGGGACCGAAAGACTATCCGCTACCACGGGCCACACAACATGGGCCCGGGGCCCAAGCCAAGGGCCAGCTGGCTGCCGGGAAGCCACGGTGGGCTCCATCCCGACGCGACCGAATTAGCCAGACACACGATCCTGCAGTCCGCCACTCGTGTGGGCAAGGCTCGGCAGGCTCGCGAGCGCTGCAGCGGCACAAGCGTTCGCGGCCCAGGACCCATGCTGCGCGCCGCTTGTGCTGGCCTGTGGTGCCCGTGGACGCGAGTGTGACCGCCGGTACGCCACGGCCTGATGTCTGCATCTTGCAAACGCAGCTGGCCCACCGGAAACTCTGGGCCTCTCTTCTGATCGCCCTCCAAGCCAATCAGCTGCTGCTTCACGCGGACAGGGGGGAGCTGTGCTGGACCGACGTCCATTCGCTGCCCGCTCTACGCCCAGCGTCAGAAGAGTCAGGACGCCGACCCCACTCGCGCTCATGTCTCTCACCTTCACCCACTGCGGGTGTCACGGCCGACTCCACTCCGACGGCCAGGCAATAGCGCACCTCGAAGAATCTTGTTGCTGGTGCCCGTATGCATCCCCATGTCCGTGGATGATGGAGGAGCGCACAAGGGTCAGCGTCGGCGCACAGGAGATGCGCGCCTGTCGATGGGGCAATCGCCCATCCGCCGCTCCCGTCACCAATAATGCACATTATGCGAGGTCTCTCGCCGCCAGCGGCACGGTCGTGTGCCTCAAACGCAGGATCTGCAACACCGCGAGACCAGTGCAATCAATGCCGCACCCGATGCATTCGTGTTTGATGATCTACAGGTGCGCACCGCCTCTCGAACTGCGGCCTCCACGCACCGTTTGATCGTGGGATTCATCGGTCATCAGGCTCGGCAGCCTCTGCCCAAGGGATGCGAATGTCACTGGGCCAGCTAATTGCTCAGCGTACATCCGCACCACACCACACTGTACGAGCATGACGAGGCCGGAAGACGCCACGCGAGCAAATTCGCGGCGTGATGAGGGCTCTGGAAGGCCATACTAAACTCGCTAGTGCTTGCTCGACTCCTCTCCGACGCGTGCTTGTCTCCGTGGCGCATGTCTCAGCGGCTGTATGCTTTTTGCACGCCTCGTAAGCCCAGAGCGTGCCTCCTGCATTCCGCGCCCCCTCCGAAACCCATCGCCGGCTGCAACATATGATCTCAGCGCGATCCTGAGCTGTACGGGCCTGCTAGTGAACCTTGCCGTGGCCTGATGTGTGAGACGGGAAGTGCGTCGTTGGTGCCAGAGTCTCGTACTCCGTCCAGCCGTACGATACTAATGACATGCACCTCCGAGGCTCCATTTTACGCACCATCAGCTGGCTAGTCGCCGTGGCCCATGACATGTGCGTGGTAGAGGCGCTATAGTCGCGACTAGATGGGCGATCGCCGCTCCCTCGCGTCGGTTGATAATCAGATTTCGCCGGTGATGACCTTCGGTAGAGCAAAGTTCCACAAACGACGGCAGGAGGTGGGAGTCCCGGCCTCGCTTCACCACCTCGATCTAGCCGCAAAGATCCAGGATGTGATTCCTTGGCTGGTCCGCGTGCGCGTCGCGGCGCCCGTCGGCGAATTGCGAGACGCCTGGTGGTCATAATGTGAGGGTTCATCATTAATAACATGCCAATAACATGGCAGTCTCGAATTGGCTCCAGGCCCATGATCACAGGCTTCTTCACCTCGACGTCACGATCGTCAGACTTCACTCTCTCACCCGTTCTGCGATTTAATGCATGCTCTCATGGAATTGGAAGGCGCGGTCGATTCCGGGCGTCAAACGCGCGGTGTGGTGGCCAGATCTTCCCCGGTGTGTCACGGCTTGATTGACCAAGGCTTCCCGTGCCCCCTCTCCGTCCGACCACGATCGGCGGACAGAAATGCAAGGTTCAGAAGGAGGGCACACGTAACGACCACGGACTTTCTACGGCTGTAAGACCATGTCCGGCGGGGGCCGCAACACACTCTGCAGTCCGCTGCGGGCGGCGACGTCTACGCGGCTTCAGGCGGACCAGAGTTGCGACGCCATCTGATGACATGTACGTGTCCGGCGTTCTAACTTGAGCAGGCTTCATCATGCCGTAGCCGCCCTCACCACTACTGGCCCGACACCATCTCGTGTGACCCCGGCGAGCTTTCCACCGCATCCACAACCAGCCAGAGCGCAATTCGCGCGGGCCTCCGACCGGAGATCTTGCGTACCTCTGGCCTTTGCCTTGATTGGCACTGCATCCACGGGCTCCGTCCGCGAACCACCGTCCACGGAGCTCGCCCTCAGCTACTTGGTACCTCGCCACTCTGGCAAAACGGGCCCCCGGCACGACAGCACTGCAGGCTTTCCGCTCGCTGAGACGAGCCCGCCCTGTGATGAGATAGTAGTACTGCCGAGACAAAGCCAGGCTTCGTGTGAATGGCTGATGCCGCGTCCACTCAATATGGAGCCTACCCAGGACGCGAGGTCACTGCAACGTGTCTCACCTGTGCATGGATGCCTCTCGCCCATCGACGCCGTCATGCAGCGTTTGAATCGTGAACACACCCGATCGCGTTTTGAAGCCCGTCTCTGCTCATTAGTGGACCAGGTGTTAGGTAGTCTGGCGCAGGTGCAAAGAGCGGTCTGCGTACCCAGGCCCGCGGATAGGATCGATCGTCAGTCTGTCATTATGGCCCCGCACACCACTTTCCCTCAAGTCCGACGCAGGCCTCAGCTAACATGGTGTGGATAGCAGTACATCGCCTTGCCTTAATTTGAATGCGACTAGCACTGCATCTGACGACGTAATACCCACTACAAGCGCACATGTTGGCTAGAGCAGCCGCATCCTCAAATAAAAACAGTGCAATAGTGCCGTCCCAGCCTCCACCTGATACCGACAGAATCCGAGGCCGATGATGATGCGCAAGTGTGGTTCGGTTGTGACAACAGTGCATCGCTATGTATACATGTACCACCAGCACGACCATCCACCTAACCACCGTGGGCCCGGTCTCAAGACTGCCCGAGGTCCATCGACGCTTCGTGTCGGTGTGACTTCGCGCATGGACGCCGTGGTGGTTGTCCATCAGTAGGGCTCCCTTGCCCAGTCCTGCAGCTCAACACCTCTTCACGACTTTCTCAGCTCCATGACACGCGCGGCTTGCTGCGGCACCTTGTCCTTGTATCTCCTTCCTCACGTTGGCCGCGCCATGGATGTGAGTCAAGCCACACAGAGACTCGCGCGGTCGCACTGTGTGTTCAACACAGCTCACGGATCGTGAATGAGTTACCTGCGGCCGTCGATGGTCGCTATGAGGAGTCCAGTGGCCCGAGTCGAGCGTCTCTGTGTCCAAGCTCCCTCTGCTGCGGCGGCCTGGACGGTCTCGTTGGTGCCAGGTCGCGATCAGTCACAGCGGTGCTGTGGCCGTATGGTCGCTACGTGCAGCTGAGCACTAGCAGCAGTGTCGCCCGAGAACACAGCCCAGGTGTAGAAGACGCTGCATTGTGCTGAGCGCGGCCGCGCGCCCAAGAGAAGCCTTTCACACCAGCAAAGCTCCTTTAGCACTCCCTGCCGAGCCTTCTCTACCACAGCCTGTTCCCCTCCGCTCCACCAGTCTTCCTCGCCCTCACCGCCGCAGTCCCTTTCTTCCCCGACTTGCCTCCAGCGCCCGGCGTCCTGAAGAACAGACTCGGTCCCTGCCCGTCCTTGACCAAGTGACTCAGGTATCCTCTCTTCGCCGCGTCGCGATAGTACTCGAGATCCTTCCTACTCGTCGGATCCGGGAGTCTGTACCTATACCTCACCCTCTCCTCCTCCAGCGCATCGGCCGCCTGCTCGGCGCCTGCCTCGCTGTTCTCGCTCATGACGATGCGCGATTGCAGGCTGTGGATGGGATCCATCTCGCCCTTCCGGATCTTCGCGACGGCAAACGGTGTGTAATAGCGCGTGGTGACGGTTCCGCCGTTGGCTTCGACGGCGGCGATGGCGGCCGCGCTCGCGCGTGATACGACCAGGTGGATAGGCGCTGTGAGTTCGGAGGCGCCGCGGGCAAGGAGCTTGACGCCGTCGCGGGCTACGCCGTGGATGCAGCGGGTCGTGGCCAGCTCCTTGAGAGTGATGGGTTGGGAGGCGTCGAGACGGTTGGCGGAGATCCAGTACTGGATCTTGTTGAGGTTGACGGGCGACATCTGCGTCGTGAAGCTACATTGGCAAGCCGTCAACGGTCTGAGCTGTCATGACCGGGACAATGTAGTGATGCCTACTGCTGCTTCTCCCCCCTCGTCCCGTTCACTACCCAGTCGGGCGTTTGCCCACCATTGAATCCCGCGGGTACCTTGCCATGCTGCTTCTGGCCCTTGTGTCCACGTCCTGACGTCTTGCCATAGCCGCTCGAGGGTCCGCGGCCGACACGGATGCGCTTGTTGTAGGCACCTTTGTTGTCCGAGAGTTGCGATAGGATTGATGCGGCGCGGGAATGCTGATAGACAGGGTAGAGGAAGGGCGCAAGCGGCTGGTACTGGCTCGTCGTCACGGACTGCGATGCCCTACTGAGCAGCTGGAGGCGTGGAGGCATGGTGTCGAGAGACGAGTGGTGATGAGCTGCCTGCGCAGGTGTTGCAGGAGACGAGATGCATAAGTTGACGGGAGAGCCCGCGGTAGGTCTTGGCAGCTATTGGCTTGGGACTGAAGACGGACGCCCATGTACTCTACCTAGACTCCTGCCATCACTGGCATGACATGCTCAATGACAAGACACTGTGTCTCAGCCATTGCCTCTGTTGCCAGCGAGCGATGACTTGTTCCCAGGATGTGCACGGCTACCTCGGCGAGAGCTAGAGCATTCGCTCCTGCCTCGCCATACATGCGAGGCTCGAGCAGATTTGATACCCGCAGCTTTGCTGTCAGACGACTCGTGCCACGGCTGGTCTCAGTCCTCAAGTCGGGCGACCTTGGGCTTCCTTCCTTGGCTGACGCCGAGTACCAGCTCCCAGTCGCTAACCATCGATCTGGTGACGACAAGATGCACTGCTTGCCCGGACACATGCCAGAAGGATCAAAGCGCGCGCCCTCGGAGTCTCCGGTGGGCTTGCCTTTGGTAAAGACAAGGCGTTGGAGCGAATGCCGTCAGTCCGCTCATAGCTTCTCCCTTGGCCGCCACTGCCCCTGTCTATCTTTGATCGTGCGTACCTCCCCTGGCGACACTGCAGCTTTCTTCGTCACGCGGATCATGCCGTCCTGCAGCACAGTCGCCACGTGTCTACCGCCCGGTGACCAGATTCTGCTATGGAACAGCGCTCGTCCGGAACCGACTCGATCCGACCAGTCTTCTTTGCAGAACCAGCGACCGTTGGAGTCGTCCAGTGGTGACTGGCTGTCTTCCGATGGTTGGAAGAATAGGTCCTCCATACCGGTGTGGAAAGTGACGGAATGGACCAGGCTTCCCATCTTGGTCCAAACGTCTCCGACGTCGAACTGATTCGCAACGATGAACAGACTGTTCCGATCCGAGGCGTACAAGTGGGCGCACAAGTGCATATTCGGACTTGCCGGGAGGTTTCCAATCGTTCGGTAGAGGATCAGCTGCCTTCTATCCAAGGGATGCTTTGGCTGGTTATATCGGTCCATTCCCACTTTGCGCGCCGTCAAGCCCGGGAACTGATCGTTTACGCCCGTGTCCTTCCGTCTCTTCCAGTACCAAGGCACGTCCATGCCAGGACACTCCTCGAAGTCCTCCGGCTTCCTGCCCTCCAGGACTGATTTGTATTTATCCCAGATGTCGATCTCCTCTTGGGCATCAAACGGGCTGTCCTCCGCGATCTTAAAGGAACAGATACAGGTGAAGCAGATACCTTTACCCTGCGCCTGGGTCACATTCACAATCCTGGTAGCGAAGGAGCGCCCATTATTGATGATGTGGACTTTGTAGACGAAGGGAATGGTGATGGAGCCGGGGAGAAGGAAGTTACCGGTGACGTTCTGAGATCATCGCGAAGCATCAGCTCTCCTCTTCACGTCCTGTAGCCACTTACGTAGAAGGGAAGGAGGAAACGAAGCGAGAGAGCGCGTAGGTACTGCGAGACCTACTGTCCACTTACATGTAGCAGGAAGCCATCAGCTACAGTCTGGCTCGCCGCCCACGCCGCCTGCATGTACACATGGCCGCCATATGCGCGACCTTGTCCAATAGGCCCACCTGGTGAGAAGGGAGAGGCTATCGATCGGAATGTCCGCTCGTCCACCTTCTCCAGCTTGACGAGGTCTGCGAAAGGGAGGTAGACGTTGCCGTGGTGGGGTGGTGTCATGTTGAGTATGAGAGAGCGCACAACCAGTAGTGACGGCAGGATAGCGTGAGCAGCGTGGTTGGCTCTCCACCAGAGTGGAAGACGGGAGGGTGTTGATTGTGGGACGCGGACCTCGGCTCGGCCGCGCTTGCCGGGATGCCGAGAACGGGGTCGAAGACAGGATGGCCGTGCCCACGCGCTTCGACCATCTCAACTCGTATCGTGGTTTGGTTAGAACCTGGCATGTCGTTGGTGCAACTTTCACCGGCCGCAAAGCTCCAGGCAGAGCGTCGACCGAGCCGTGATGATCCCAGGTTGGAGATCACCGGTCCGTGGCGCGCACCCAGACACTCGGAACAGACATTCCCGACCGGTCCAGCCGTTTGTTACCGCGGTCAGGCCCTGCACGCTTGTACCCGGTCCTGCAGTCGTACCCGGGACGATGGCGAGTCGTACGGTGCACCATCGGCGTGCCACGGGAACGCGCGCTGCTCTACGGCACCCAGCAGGAGCGTGGTTCCCGAGCATCTGCGCGCGTGGGAGACGCTGCGTTGGGCCACTTCGATTGCTGGCACAAGAGTCTGCGCTGCTCTGATGAGGGCCAAAGCCCGGCTGCCATGGACACCCCATTAGGCCAGACCGCCGGGAAGAGATTTGCGCGTTCGGCGTGGGCGTCGATGGCCAGGGAAATGTCTGATGATGAATGGCAGGCTGCAGTTCGTGTGGATCTCCCAACCCTGATCCCGCCGCTCACTCCCCATGCCGGCGCACGGGTCGCTGACTCGACGCCAACCACTTCGCGTGCGCCATGTGCTGACTGGGTAGAGAATACCAGTGCGGAGGCACCTCGTGGAACGCATGGAAAGGCTTGGCCGGGGTCGTGGCGGCGGAGTAGGGCGAGAATGGGACAAGCTCCGACGCCCCAACGCATATGATAGGTGAGAGTGTGCATGGAGCTAACCAGGTCGCTAGTGGATTCGATGGAGAAGCACCGCTGTGTGACAACCACTCCGCGCAACGTCGCAAGTGGTTGGTTTGTCTGGCCGCCCATGGTGTGCCGGTCAAGGCTGGCCCGACCTCACTTCCCCACACGACGTTGCCTTCGACAGAAGCATCACCGGTCCAGGAATTCACATCGTCACTTGGCGACCACTTCACGTGCGATGTCGCGGTCGACTGAAAGATGTCGATGACATACAAGCATCGCTCATAGCGTTGAAGCACTGCGCGCGCCCGGTTCGCCAGCCTTGCGACATGGCCTCTACCATGGAACTCGACCGGATTGAGGCGCCCGTGACTCTTAAGGCGAGTGCAGAGCAAGGGGAAACGGGCCTGATCTGTGCTAACCAAGCTCCAGGCATATCTGATGTGCGCCTTTGCCGCTTTCGCGGGCATGCTATTCGGTTATGATTCGGGTTACATAGCCTCAGTGCTTGGAATGGTCGAGTTCAAGAAGGCCTACGGGAACCCAGCGACCGGAACGTACTCAACCAGCGAGAAATCCCTCATCGTTGCCATCCTCTCCTGCGGCACCTTCTTCGGTGCACTCGTCAGTGGATCCTTGGCGGACAGGTTCGGAAGACGAACCACCATCATTGCAGGATGCATGGTGTTCATCGTTGGTGTTGTTGTGCAAGTCGCGCACATCAGCATCCCCGCCCTCGTGGTGGGAAGACTTATTGCCGGATTTGGAGTTGGCTTCGTCAGCGCAGTCAACATTCTCTATATGTCGGAAGTCGCGCCCCGACATGTGCGTGGAGCCATTGTGAGCAGCTACCAATTCGCCATCACCATCGGGATCATGCTGGCGTCGTGCGTCGGATTCGCCACTCAGGACCGGACCGATACAGGCGCCTTCAGGATCCCGATCGCGATCCAATTCCTTTGGGCCGCAGTACTGATCATCGGCCTCCTCCTGCTTCCCGAGAGCCCGCGGTACTTCGTCATGAAAGGTAAGCTCGACGAAGCCATGAAAGCGCTTGCTCGTGTCCGAGGCCAGTCCGTCGAGTCGGAGTACGTTCTCCACGAGCTCGCGGAGATCCAGGCCAATTTCGAATACGAGCAACAGTGCGGGGAGGTGAGCTGGCTGGGCTGCTTCAGCGGAGGCGTCTTCACCGGCGGCAGCAACGCTCACAAAGTCTTCATCGGCACGGCGCTGCAGATGAGCCAGCAGGCGACCGGGATCAACTTCATCTTCTACTACAACACGACGTTCTTCCAGCAAGTCGGGCTGCGCGGGCCATTCCTGATCTCCATGATCACCACCATCGTGAATGTCGTTTCAACTCCGGTCTCCTTCTACACGATCGAGCGCTTCGGCCGGCGTCCCCTGCTGATCTACGGCGCGATCGCCATGGCCGTCTGCGAGATCATCGTCGCGACAGTCGGGACGGTGCTGCCCAACTCGCAGGTCGCCAACTACTGCCTCATCACCTTCGTCTGCATGTACATCTTTTTCTTCGCCTCGACCTGGGGCCCCACGGCCTGGGTCGTCATCGGCGAGATCTTCCAGCTGCCCATGCGCTCCAAGGGCGTCGCGCTCTCCACGGCCAGCAACTGGTTCTGGAACTGCATCATCGCGGTCGTGACGCCCTACATGGTCGAGGGCGCGGACGGGCACGCCGGGCTCGGCGTCAAGGTCTTCTTCATCTGGGCCGGGCTGTGCGCGGCCTGCGCCATCTTCGCGTACGCGGTCGTGCCGGAGTCCAAGGGCCTGACGCTGGAGCAGGTCGACCGGATGATGGAGGAGGTCAGCGCGCGGCGCAGCGGGAATTGGCGCGCGAGGGAGGACTGGGCGCGGGATCTGGTCGGGGTGGGCGGCACGCAGGAGGCGATCCAGCTGGACCAGAAGAAGTTCTCTACCTCGACTATGTCTGCGAGGGATCTTGATCGGCGATGAGGGGTCTCAAGATGATTGTCGACGGAGGTACGAAGATCTATGAGCAGCGTGGCACGTCCTCCACGATGTGCACCAGCTCCATTAACGGTGTACGACTAACGAGCGGAATCTTTTGGGTCTGCAGAGCTGTCGGCTCTTGCACCCTGGGAGATTCTGGACGAAGGATACGGGCCGGTCTGGCGCAGCACGCGCCACGTCTACCTGCCCTGGACGACACTGCCCAAGCGGCTGGAGCACTACTCGACCGGTCACGCCGGTGGAATGTCTTGGCCTGATTGGCATATGTCGCGCAGGCAGCAATGGGATCGGCTTTGCATAGCAGGGCGAGATTGTGCCGCTACCGCTCGTCTGCAAGTACAGGACCAAGTGATTCCATTTTATACGACAGAGAGGAACCGGGTTGGAAGGGCGGCCATTTCGGTGTAAGACTGACCACCTGGTGGCGGGCCTACGGGCGGACCGTCGAGCGATCTCGTAGGATGTCCTCGAGTAGGCTGGCCTTGGCGAGCACGCAGCCGACGTTTCGAGGAGCCGGAAGCAAATGCGAGTGCTCGGCGCAGGTCACCAGCGCTTCGGGCACGACGCTGAAGCCTTCTGGCCCAGCATCATGGTGGATGATATGCTGGGAGATGGGGCCTGCTGCAGCTTGATCGCCTTGAGTAGGAACTCATCGTGCTCGTGGAAGACTTGATGAGGGTGGCCACTGGAGCCCATCAAAGTGTATGTCATAACTACGGCCCAGTACTGTCCTGAGCTGCAGGAGCCATCCTCGGGTCCATGTCTGCGGTGAAGTGTACGTGATGTTGCTTTGCGGCTGTATGACCGTGTTCGTGCAAGCCTCTTTGTTGATCAACAATCCGTAATAACATCGCCGCCCTTCCGTTGACACGGCGGGTACAGCACATGTAATTTCCCTTCCGTAATCGGTGAAAGTGATGAGACGGCAGCGATGTTCATCACATCGCGCCTCGGCGCTTTCTCAACCTCGCGATTTTGGGGTCGAGTCAGATCGTCGGGCCTTGCCGTGACACTTGGCGGGCGCCACCTTGCCGACTGTGGCCGAGCGAATAGTCAGCGTGGCAAGCAGCATCGGGCAGCCACGACAGCGGCCATATGTCAGCGAGACCGTAGACGGTGGTGGAAGGCTATTGCAACGTGAGGCAAATTAATGGTGTCGTGCGTGTTGTCCAGCCTCTCTTTGATGGCCCACGGGGAGGTGACTGGGGCTGCTATTTTGAGCTGTCTGTGAAGCGCGAGCGAGTTCCCTTCATCAACGCTCGGGCCACCCACTCCCTGCACTCTCACCTTTGCACCCACATGCCGCCTCCTGGAGCATCACACACGCAACTCAGCACATCGACACCCCCAGGAGCAATTGGCCTACACGATGCAGCGCAATAGCACGGTACAGCCAGGGAGACTGCTGCCGGCAAGCAGGAGCGGGTGAGGTGGCGAGACCGAGTGCGGGCGCGGCTACCCCCAGCGAAGACTCAGCAATCAAGACATCCTCACTTCTCCATCACGACACACAGGCAATCTGGTCGACCAGGAACATCGCGGCGCAGATCAGTACAGGACGTCAGGCTCTTTGCTGAGGCCGAGACGATACTGACGCCCTTTGTTCGGGAGCCTTGACGCCACGTGAAAGCGACACCGCCCTTCGATCACCATCATACGCCAGACGCCGAAGACGAAGGCGGACTTGTCGAGCGCGCATAGCACACGAGTTGGTCGTGCTCGCGCTTGGTGTCACGCGTCTCTGGCCGACGAACACCTGTTGCAGAGTTCTCGCAAACCCCGCCAAGCGTCCAGCACGTCCATCGAGTCGGCTTGCTTCGAGTCATCCGGCAAGCATCCACAACGCCGTGAGGAGCGGGATCGAGAAGCGCAAACATGAGGGAGGTCAACTTCAGCATCCCGACCGCAAACAAAGCCTCGGTGGGCATCACCACCGCCCTGTACGACCGCCGAGCGCTGGACTGCACCTCGACTCTTCCGCTCATCACCTCGCTCAACAACCTCACCTATCTTACCACATCATCTGGCCGTATACGAGACATATTGACCGTCGATGGCGGCATCGAGCGGCTGGTATGCATTCTCAAGGAGGGCAGGAGCACGGACATGATGGAGCAGTGGAAGTGGAACTTGGCATTCCAATGCATTGTCAACATTGGAGTAAGAGGTTCTGAGACAGTACGGACTCGAGTGGTCGAGGCGGATATGGTGCCAGTGATTGCGACCATCCTGGACAACTACTACCAGGTGGCGGAGAAGTGTGAGAAGCAGCAGGCTGAAAGCCGACGGAAATGTCCAATCAGCTCCTTCAAAGGCTTCTCGCGCTCTTCGAGTCGCGCAGAGCAGCCTGACCAGCGTTCTGCACGCGCGCGACGACCCGCGCCGCCTCCCATCGCCATTCCGGAGCCCGATAACGATCCCGAGCAGGATGAGCCTCTAAGCGAGGTGACACCTACTGGACCCACCGCCAATCTGTCTCTCAGCTCACCTCCCGAACGGACCTCCTTCCCGCGATTACATCTCCATCACCGCTCCCAAGGCAACCGGGATCAGTTCTCTACACCGAGCCTTGGCTCGAGCAGGCAACCTTCGGATCCTCCGCTGTCCGCGGTACCCTTGCAGATCAATACCACCAACACATTCGGACTGCGCCCAGTGCGCACAGCTGATCGTCTGCCTTCGATGGTGCCGACACTCCACGCAGAGCTGAGCTCTCAGCCGCAAAGCCCAACAACACCCATTGCTCGGCCGGGCAGTCCACAAGCAGTGACCGGCGGAGTGAGACAACGGCGAAGGCCTTCTATTCGCCACCAGCTCTCAATTTCCGGATCAGACGATGACGGCCAGCCCGACGAGTCGCCTTCGGAGGAGTCAACAGCCGGCGACGGCCAACCCGAGCCTGTAGTGGGCATCCAGACCGACATCATCATGCAAGACATTGTGGACGAAGAGAGCCAACTGGACCCACCGGCTGGTGCGGTCACTCTAGCCGTACCTGACGGCTCTGACGATGATACCTTCAACATCACACACCACTCGACCGTCGACGGTAGTACTGTCAACCTGGCAGCCACCCCGACTCAGGGGCAGATGCCTTTCCCGCAGACTCGGATACCGGCCGTGGTCAACGCTGTCAATGCGACTCCACCGGACCTTCGGCAAGCACCGGCCTGGTATTCCTCGCGCCTCACCCTGGACCGCTCTTCCGCTCCACCGAGTATACTAGCGGCTATGCCACGCGAAGAGGACGTCCTCATGTCTCTGCAGCTACTTGCGTACGTCTCCAAGTACTGCAATCTGCGCTCGTACTTCCAGAAATCCCACCTCGTGCCTCGGCTCAAGATTGGCAATGATCTACGCCTCCTTGACCCTGACTATGATCCAGCCACTCATGCTGCTACTACGCAGGAAGAGCTGGACGATGAATGGGACAACGAGTTCGTGAAGCCGCCCGGCGAGGCCGAATTCAACATCTTCCCGCTGATCGAGAAGTACACCAACAAATCCTCCTCCCGGCACTCGTCCTCCTCATCGATCTCGCAGTCGCCGCAGCAAGGCGACATGCAGTACTGGGCTGGCGTCGTCATGCGCAACCTCTGCCGCAAAGATGACAGTCGAGGCGGCATCCGACAGTGCGCGTATTGGCAATGCGGGAAGTGGGAAGAGTACACGCGGCAGTTCGCCAAGTGTCGGCGGTGCCGACGGACTAAGTACTGCAGCAAGGAGTGCCAGAAAGGCGCGTGGGGGAGTCACCGATTCTGGTGCGTGGCCGCGGACACGGATGGGGAAGGGGGCAGTAGTGGGAGGCACGCTCAGCGGGGACATGGCCACGGTCATCACGGACAAGGCCATCATCACGGCCATGGCCATCACTGAGCGGTGTTGGAGCGGTGATGCGGCATTGATTGACGGTCGAGCGAGCGAGCGAGTATAGCATGGGCGTTCACGGGGGCGCGTCTGACGGCGGGCGTTGCACCACGCCTTGGAGTTCGGGGAGATGGGATGGCGTGCCGGGGGCATGCATGCATGCACGCCGACGAATGAATCTATTTGGTCATGACCACTAGTCTTACTGCTGTGGCATCGGGCTTCTTGGGTAGGCTTGGGGTTGTGTTTAGGGTCAGTGCAGTCTTGGGCGCTGGTGCAGCGATTGGGGCTGCTGCTGTGGTTGGGGCTTGTATGCGCTGGTACGGATAGCTCGGGATGGGATGCGGCATGGCCTAGTGTTATTAGCGAGTAGTGTTAAGTGACGTTGCCTGTAATCGTCTGATGAATTGGCCGTGGATTGATTTGGTGTCAATTCAATGCTCTTGCCCGACCCACGTGATCATGGAACAAGCATCGATGCCAAGGCTTTGTGTCGCCTAGCTCCAAAAGCTTATTAGAGTTTCCTGACGTAAAGCTGCAAGAGCGACGACCTCGATCTTCCGACTCCCGCCTGCCCTGGAGCACATGTCGAAGTGCAGTAACTACTTCACCGCAGCAACGTTACCTGAAGTCCTAACGACGAGACTCCGACTCCAGTCTTGACACGGCCTCCGTATTGATTTCTGAAACACCAACCGGGTCGCCTGGCGCGCCTGACTTTGATACCGGAGTACCTCCTGACTGCTCTCGACATACCCATCATACTGCAAACCCCATCGGCAGCGAGCATCCATCGCACAGATAGGCTCTCCGGAGGCGACATCGCTCATGGCGGGAACGGCCTCCTTCGACTTCGGCACGCGGGATCGCGCGCAGACCATGTCACCCGTCGAGCACCATCCACCGCATCATCGATCTAGTCACCGCTCCGCTACAGCCATGGATGATCCAGCCCGTGGTCGTAGGGGAAGCACGGTCTCGCGATTGTCCATGGCGTCCACACCGGAAGGCATGCGCCATCGACGGCCGACTCGAACGAATACTGTGACCACCTACCATGAGCAGCCGGCGCATGAAGCCGCCTTCTCGCAGCCCGGGGCAGAGCCCGGGATCGACACCGCGGCTACTATGGATGTCTTGCCGGCTCATCTGGCGAACCTCAAAGCGGACTGCGAGATTCATATCACGGACTTTTCTGATGTTGATATCAATCATCTTGAGGCCAACAACGCGAGTCTGGAGAAGCTCCTGGAGCAGCCGCGGCCGGTCGATATGCCCTGCCGCTGGATCTCGGTCAATGGGCTGAGCTGGGACGTCATCAGGACGCTGGGCAACAAGTACAGCCTGCATCGATTGGCGATTGAGGACCTGATCCATCTGCACACACGCACTAAAGTGGACTGGTACGCCGATCACGCTTTCATCGTGCTTACGCTGCAGAAGCTTGTCCGATTGCACTCGCATAAAGGGCAGGATGGGAAATGTGACTGCATGCATGCATCTGATAGCGATGCGTCGGACGGCAAAGAGTCTCCGAACAGCGGCTCGAGTGACGGCTCGACAGGGGACCTGACGGCTTCTTGGTGGCAGCGGCCCAAGTTGAAAAGTGGAGCTCATGATGTCCTGCCGCGGTACTTGGACCGCGACCGGGACGGCAAGATTGACGAGTTCGTTCAAGCACACAGTGGCATCTCCGAGGACACGCCCATTAAGCCCATCCGGACGCTGCACCGGTACGAAAGCGCGCAGATCCCCGAGCACACGGCGTTCATGGAGAAGCATGGGGTGCTCGCGGACGAGGACCTGGCGGTCAGCGTGGAGCAGGTGTCGATGTTCCTGCTGAGCGACAACACCATCATCTCCTTCTTCGAGCAGTCCGCCGAGGACGTCGAGCGGCCGCTGCTGGAGCGGCTCGGAAGCTCCGAGACCATGCTGCGACGGAGCTGCGATGCCTCGCTCATGCTGCAGGCGCTCATCGACGCCATCGTGGATCTGGCGGTGCCAGTCAAAGACGCGTACAACAAGGCGCGCAAGGAGCTGCAGGTCGACGCCATGACCAACCCGGACATCAAGACGTCCCGTGCGCTACACATCTTCGGAGAGGAGATCGACATGCTGCAGAACCTGTTCAAGCCGATAGTACATCTTGTTAACTCCCTACGCGACCATCAGAGCGAACCCCTCTTCCCCACGCTCTCGCAAGAGGCCCTCAGCCGCATCAAGTCAGTCGAGACTAACGCATCCGACCCAGCCATTAAGGGTAGCACCCAGCGCGACCGCGACGGCGTCCCCACCTTCCACCGCAAGCCCTCGGACTTCCGCAAGAGCGCCATGCGCCGCCAGGACACCGCGACCAGCGTCTCCATCTCCTCGCTCGCGCACACCTACTTCGGCGACGTGCTGGACCACTGTATCACGATGATCCAGACGATGGAGCAGATGGACGCCTCGGCCGGCAACATCTCCACCCTCATCTTCAACACCGTCGGCGCCAAGACGAACAATTTCATGATGATCCTCGCCGTCGTCACGGTCTTCTTCGCCCCGCTGACGTTCATCAGCGGGTACTTCGGCATGAACTTTGCGAGCGGCGGCGGGCTGGCGCATCCGTTTGCGTACTTCTGGGTCGTGGCGATGCCAAGTCTGGTCGGGTTTATGCTGTTGGTGTTTGGGTTCATGCTGTGGGATCAGATTCGGGATTTCCTGTCGAAACGGGGAATTCGCGCGCATCGGCGCAGTCGGAACCGGGACCGGCGGGCCAGGGGTCGGTAGTGGGAAGGAGGGATGATATTCGCGTCGTGTGCGTTTGTAGCGTGAGGCGATTGGGCGGATTACCCGGTTGTGTAGCGAGCCCCTAGGAAGGAAGGACGGACAGGCATCCATTCTCATGATTATGACCGACGGTCTTGACTCTTCGCTTCACTCCCACTTCGACTCCCGATTCATCGTCTCCGCCTCCTCGCCCATCCGCTTCATCCACCGCTCCACCAGCTCCCCATTCTCCCTCGTCAGCCGATCCGACCGCTGCTCCGCCATGTTCAGCTGCAAGCCTAGCGCGACCATCTCGTCCTGCGCATGCTCCACCAGCCGCCGTTTGCGGCGCAGCTCCTCGTCCCGGTCGCGCAGCTTGCGCTCCGTCTCGGCTTTCTGGCGCGTAAACTGCGCGATCTGTGTCGTCGAGACTTTGGTCTGGGCCTGCAGCGTGGACAGAGAGTCCGTGAGCTCGGCGACCTGCAATTGCAGCGCGGCGCGGGCTTTCTGGGTCGTGGCCAGGTCGGAGCGCAGGCGTGCGAGGTCTTTCAGGGGTTGCTCGGCTTCCTTCGCGGCTGCTTTGCCTCTTACGGGCGTGTGCGCGCGCTCCTTACTGATCGAGGACGCTGGGGAAGACGGCGCGGCTGGGACCGCGGTGGTGGTGGTTAGGGAGGCCGTCCGGTCCGCGAGCTTGGTATCTACGCGACTGTCAGTGGCGGTGGGAGTGGCAGTAGGTAGAGTCTCGAGAGCATACAGGCATCGATGTACGCTTTGTGCGCCTGTTCACGCGTATCCCGCTCGGTCAGGGCAGCGGAGTACTGCTCTATCCAATCGCTCATGGTACCTTTGACGCCAGGCGACGATGGACGATCGGTATGGCCGCCGGCGTCAAGAAGCCTATACACATTGTTGACAACTTCCGAAGGATTGACTTGACGTCCACCTGCGTTGCTATAGAGCAGAATGGCAAGATGGGGTCGTGGAAAAGTGCACAGAGCGTCACACAACCACTTCCATGATCCCCGCGATCATTCACAGATACCCCGTCCTCACCTCCTCCCTGCTTTCGATCAAGTGGATACATCCTCGTCAGCTCAGCTCTTGGCTTGTTCTTGCCTCTTTGTAGCTACAGTGATCAAGGTAGGTAAAAGCGTGCCTGCCTGCCTTGAACAACATCTTCCACCTTCCATCAGCTGAACCATTTCCTCAACAACTCCAGCAAGCAGCTATGGCATCACTGGGCGAAGCAGTGACTATAGCCCGCGACTGGCCTCACGTGAAGCCATCGTGGGCGGGACAAAGCGCTGAAGAGCGATGCGATCTCGCCGCTGTCACCCAACGATGCATCGACATCTACCTCCTCTCACAAGGTCCGCGGGGTGGCGTCGGCGGCATCGGCTGGTGGCAATGGGCGAACGGCTACACTGCCATTGCCCTGCACGATCACTGGTCAGGCACCAACAACAACTACGAGCGCCTCGCCACCGCATTGCGGAGATGCGAAGGCCAGCATGCCGGCTTCATCAACGAGTTCAACGACGACACGCTGTGGTGGGCGCTCTGCTGCCTGCACGTCTACGACATCGGCGGGGATGAGTGGTTCCTGCAGCGAGCCCGCGAAGTGTGGCAGTATCTCGACAAGAAGAACAGCATCTGCGGCCGGGGCATGTTCTTCTGCTGCGAGCACGACATGGAAGGCGGCTGCTTCTGGACCACGAAACCGGGTGAAGGCTACCTCAACGCCATCACGACGGGGCTGTATGCCGAGCTGAGCATTCGCCTCGCTCTGATCAAACCCGCCGTTGCCGCCGCAGACAGCCACAAACACCAACATCTGATGGGCAAGCTTTCTGACCGTCTCAGCGGCAACCGTCAGGGTAACCGGCACGGCAGTCCCGAGGAGCACCTCGAGTCTGCACGCTGCTCCTTGGGCTGGCTCTTACGCTGCGTGTACCGTCCACGCGATGCCGTGGTCATGGACGGCATCAGCACCAAGAAGGGCCAGCTCACCAACTGGACCTTCACGTACAATACCGGCGTCGCCATCGGCGTCTGTGCGCTCCTGTACGAGGCGACGCAGGAGTCGGACTACATGATCCTGGGCTGCCACATGGCGCACCGCGCGATGCGCAATCACGGCTGGGTGGAGGACAACGGCGTACTCACGGACCTCGGCGCCTGGGGCAAAGGACCAGGGGAGCCGGGGAAGAACAGTGACGGGGTGGGGTTCAAGGGCGTCCTGGTTCGGCACTTGGGGACGCTGTATGAGGTGATTAGGAAGACCAATGCGCAGAGCCCGCAAGCTCGCGATACGGCCGAGCTCATCAAGACGTTCATCAAGATCAACTTTGAGAGTCAGCAGCAGCGCAACACGAATGGCAATGGGCAGTATGGGCCTTGGTGGAACGGGCCCTTCGAGACGCCGACCAGCCACAGCCAGTTGCCGGTCCTTGATGTGATGGCGGTTGTGATGCTTGTGAATCGGGCCTGAGGATGAAGGTAAGTGCGAAGAGGCTGCTGGCACAGAGATGGAGAAGTTACAAGGCGCCGGCCAGCCGCTATCCAATCCCCAGTCTACCGAGACTCGCATGGTAGCCAATGCGATGCGCAAGGTGTGGCTCCTTCGATCCTGCATCAGCGGGCGTGAATCCCATTGATGGGCTGATCGCGGCTCTGGCCATCCTTCGCAAGCATGGTCGACAATCGGAAGACCGCCCGAAGGTGTGGAGGCGGCTCATGCAATGCAAGCTTCCCGGCCCCAGATGCGGGGGCGCCATTGACGGGGAGCGTTTCACGGAGGCGAGGCGTGGTATGGGTGCTCGAGTACAGCATAGGCTAGAGTTCCAATTGGTCGAGCCAACCACCCTCTCTCCGTCGCACGGATGCTATCCCCTCACATACGCGGCGGTGGTACCTCCGCACTGCAACAGGTCACGAGCGATGCTGATCGCATGATCCTGCGGTCC
>JAWDJV010000193.1:0-29760 GCA_033119285.1 Teratosphaeriaceae sp. CCFEE 6253 | reverse complement strand
GCGATGATGCCGTACTGGGGCTTCGGGTTCCACCAGTGCCGGTATGGCATGCAGGATGTCTACGAAGTGGCGGAGGTTGTGGCCAATTACTCTGCGGCGAACATTCCATTGGAGACGGTGAGTAGAGCGACGACATACCTGCTGTTGACTTGGGCATTTGCTAATGACTCAATCTTCTAGATGTGGACTGACATCGTATGTGGACACCTTCTTCCACATCTCTTGAAGCCTACCAATACTGACACCTCGTAGGACTACATGTACCTCCGCCGCGTCTTCACGCTCGACCCGGACCGCTTCCCCATCCACTTGATGCAAGAGCTGGTACATCACTTGCACGACCACCAGCAACGCTACATCGTCATGGTCGATCCCGCAGTCGCCTACCAACCCTACCCAGCCTTCGACGAGGGTGTGGCCGCCGACGCCTTCCTCAAGACCTCCAACGGCAGCGTCTATAAAGGCGTCGTATGGCCGGGGGTAACGGCGTTCCCCGATTGGTTCGCACCCGGCACGCAGGGCTACTGGGATGGGCTGTTCGACTCGTTCTTCGACCCGACAACCGGTGTGGACATCGACGGGCTCTGGATCGACATGAATGAAGCCTCCAACTTCTGCGTCTTCCCTTGCAACGACCCGGAGAATCAGGCAGCGACCATGGGTGACCCACCGCGTCCGCCTGCGGTGCGTCTCGGTTCCCCGAGAGCTATCGCGGGCTTCCCGGCAGACTTCCAGCCTGTTTGCCACGCGGAGGTGACTTTCAGCGTCAATGCGTCGACTTTCTACGGCGAGAACATCGGAGTCTTCGGCTCAGCGAGTACCATTGGAGGTGGCACTGACCTGGCGAACGCGGCGCCTCTGGGTGCAAACAACTACCCGATCTGGAGTGCTACGATCGATATGCCGGCGAACTCCACGATTACGCACCAGTATGTGCGGTTTGAGCCGGGAGGGACGTACATCCTCGAGTCGACGAACAGGACGATTACGACTGGAGGCTGCAACAGCACTAGCGAGACTGGAACGGAGCAGATCACCACCTCCTCGCCCCCGACATCTTCGAAGGTCCGCAGAGATGCCCTGGTCGCCCACGGCGCACCGGTTGAAAAGCGTCAAGCAGCAGGAGAGGCCATTGGGTTGCCGGGCCGGGACCTTTTGAACCCGGAGTACACGATCCACAATGCTGCGGGTAGCATCAGCAACAAGACCCTGAACACCGATCTCATCCACTATGGGGGCTACGCAGAGTACGACACGCACAATCTCTACGGCGCGATGATGAGCGAGACATCGAGGTTGGCCATGCTGTCGAGGAGGCCGACCCTGAGACCGCTGGTCATTACTCGCAGCACCTTCGCTGGCTCAGGCAGGCAAGTCGGACACTGGCTCGGTGACAACGACGCCACATGGGCGGACTACCTGATCTCCATCGCCGAGCTCCTGGAGTTCGGCGCGTTGTTCCAAGTACCCATGGTCGGCTCGGACGTCTGTGGCTACGGTGGAGGAGGCAATGACCTGCTCTGCGCGCGCTGGGCCACCCTCGGCGCCTTCAGCCCATTCTTCCGCAACCACGAGACATCCGGTGCGCCGCCGCACGAGTTCTACCGCTTCCCCACCGCTGCCGAGGCTGCGCGCAACGCCATTGCGATTAGGTACCAGTTGCTTGACTACTTCTACACGGCGTTCTACAAGCAGAACCAGACGGGCACGCCGTCCGTCCAGCCCATGTTCTTCGTCTACCCGGAAGACAGCAACGCTCTGAGCTTGCAATACCAGTACTTCTACGGCCCAGGAATCCTGGTCGCGCCGGTCACGGTGGAGAACAGCACGACAACGGAGATCTATCTGCCAGACGACGTCTTCTACGACTACTACACGCACGAGACCGTCCGCGGCCACGGCGAGACGGTCACGCTGACCGACGTGGCGTACACGAGCATCCCGCTCTACTACAAGGGCGGCAGCATCGTCGCCCTCCGCGCCGAGTCCGCCAACACCACGACCGAGCTGCGCAAGAAGGACTTCTCCATCGTCATCGCCCCGAGCCTGAACGGCACGGCGGCTGGGAACCTGTACCTGGACGACGGCGTGAGTATCGAGCAGGCTGCCACGAGCTACATCTCCTTCTCCTACGACGCGAGCGGGCACTTCGCCATGACGGGCAGCTTTGGGTATGCGGCCGGGGTGTCGATTACGAGTATCACGGTGCTGGGCGGCGGCAGCGGTGGTAACTCGAGTGCGGGTGCGGCGACGGCGAGCAAGGTCGTGGCGCAGAAGACGCTGAGTATACCGCTCACGGGCCCGAAGAGTGTGCAGCTCTGAGGGCCGTCGCGGTAGTTGGCGGCAGGCGATGCTTATGACTTGATGAGCGAGGTCTTGAAACTGGCACTACGCTGTTATTGGCGGTAGGTACAGCGAGTACGAGAGCATAGACGAGACATTATCTGCTCGAACCGTTCGTGTCATCAGTCGCTCGACGGCCCCGACGTAGTGTTGTCAAATGGTCTCGCTCTCACGGACAAATCGACCCTCGGCCCGTCGAGCCGCCGTGCCTGGCCGACTCCACCTCCTCCGCTTTCCGGTTCCTGCATCCATCCCCGCAGCAACCATCGCTCAACTTGTCGTGCATACAATGGTCTTGCCGTCATCGGTCTCGGACAACGTCGAAGCCTGAAGGGCATCCCGCTTGGCGTATGCCAAGCCGATCACGATGACCTCCAGATGCTGTAGAGGAGTGCACCACAGGAGCCGTCTCCGATTGCCATTTCACAAGCGTGTCCAGTACTTACTACGTTCACGCGGCACGACGCATCGTCAGCAGTGAATGCACCTGACACGAGGGACTTCATCTCGGCGCATGCTACTCCGCAGCGCTTACATGCATACAGCTACTCACTCCACACCTCACTGCAAGTCCTACATCACTGTACATATTCCCTTCGCAGCCCCCGAGCTATAGAAACGCGTGCTGTGCGTCCTACCATCGTCGCAACCTCGGACCAGCATCTCTAGAACCTTAGAATGCGGACTCAATCCATACTAGCGATCGTCGCGGCGACGGCGGTGTCCGCGACCAACCTCTTTGTCTCGGACTACGGCGGGAACATCACGACGTTCTCGCTCACGGCGAGCAACGGCACCTACGACCTCAGCCAGACCTTCCAGACCACGGCCTGCGCCCCGAACCCTAGCTGGCTCACCGTCGACATCGACCGAGGCCTCCTCTTCTGCATGAACGAGGGCCTCGAGACGGTCAACGGCTCCCTGAGCTCCTTCACGATCAACCACGACGGCTCGCTCAAGCACATCAAGAACGAGACGACCGTGTCCGGGCCTGTCAACGGCATCATCTATGGCAACGCCGCCGGCCAGCGAGGCATCGCCCTGGCGCACTATACCGGCTCCGAAGTGAGCTCGTGGCTACTGCAAGGTGGCGGGAACTTCGAGCTGAACCAAAACATCCCGTACACGCTCGCCCAGCCGGGACCGAATGCCGCGAGGCAGGAAGCGCCGCATGAGCACGAAGCGATCACAGATCCCACTGGGCAGTACATCCTTGTGCCTGATCTGGGCGCCGACCTGGTGCGTGTCTTCAGCTGGGACAAGACCACGCTGGACCTCAAGGCGCTCTCGCCGCTGGTGGCGCCGGGAGGATCTGGACCACGGCACGCGGCATTCTGGAATCCGTATGCTGTCACCGGCGCCGGCTCAGACACGTACTTCTATCTGGTCTCCGAGCTGGCCAGCACCGTCACCAGCTATGCCGTGACCTACCTCCCGAACAACGGCGGGCTGAACTTCACCGAGGTGTTCAAGAGCACCACCTACGGCCTGCTGAATCTGCCCGAGGGCAATGCGCCCGCCGAGATCCACGTGACTGTAAGCACTGCGTAACCCCGTACCAAAGGCTCCGAGCGCGCTGACCCACCGACAGCCCGACAACCGCTTCCTGATTATATCCAACCGCAACAATACGTCCTTCCACCTGCCGCAGCCCGACGGCAGCGTCGTCCCCTCCGACTCGCTCGCCACCTTCCGCCTCCTGGCCGACGGCACGCTCGCCTGGGTGCAGCTGTGGCCGTCCGGCGGCCTTTTCCCGCGCCAATTCAGCATCGACGGGACGGGCAGTCTGGTCGCGGTGGGGAACCAGAACAGCCAGAATATCGCCATTTTGTCGAGGGATGTCGCGACGGGTCTGATTGGTGAGCCGGTTGCGAGGATGTCGGTGCCGGGGAATACGACGTGCATAATGTGGGATGAGTGGAATGCGTGAGCAGGCCAGAATTCCGGGACTCTGATGGCATGGTCTACCGACAGCACCTGGTCGACAGAAGCCATTGCAGGATGCACCTCTTAGAGCAGCCACTCTTATGCATGCTGGGGAGCCCGCTTTTCACCTTGTATCTGGGTGTTCCGTCGTGCAAGGTCGTACGTCAGGTCGTTCGTGAACATCGCGTCCGAGATGCTGTTCGTAGCCAGTCCAGCGTCGACACCACACTCACACAGGCGCGCGAAGAAGTTCTTTGACCTCCTGCTCGCTATACCCAAGCACATCCAGCACACTCACCAAGCTCTCGCTATTGACCACCCTCGGAGCCGCTGCCTGCACCTTCGGCTTGGCATTGAACGCGATGCCCACGCCGGCAGCATGCATCATCAGAAGATCGTTACTCCCATCACCCACCGCGATCGTACGCTCAATGGGAATACCGTTCTCCTTCGCAAGCTGCAGTAGAAGTTCCCGCTTGCGCTTTGCATGCACGATCGGCGCTCCCGGCACCAGCTCCCCAGTCAGAGTCTGTGAAGCCTGGTCGACCGCAAGTTCGTTGGCATAGGCATAGTCCAGCCCCAGCCGCTCCTTCACCCAAGTGGCGAGGGGCATGAAGCCGCCGCTGAGCACGGCCGTCTTCCAGCCTTCGGCTCGCAGGATCCGTACCAGGTCCGTGGCACCCGGAGTGAATGTAATAGTGTTGACTTTCAACTCGTCCCAGATCGAGGTCGGGACGCCTTTGAGTAATGCCACTCGTGCTCGCAAGGATGCCTCGAAATCGGTATAAGGTGCCTCACCGCGCATGGCGGCTTCTGTAATGGCGGCGACTTGGTCGTATTTTCCTACGGCTCGTGCTAGCTCGTCAATGACTTCTTGCTGAATGAGCGTGGAGTCCATGTCGAAGACCGCGAGGCCGGGCGGCGCGAGCTGATACGGCTGCGACATGTTCGTTGTGGATGCTTCACTACTTGATGAGGATCGTGATCGCAGGGAGTCTACGAGTCGTGCTGAAGAGTGGAGTGTGGGTCCGGTAGGATAGAGCATATTTGGAAGGAGTGGCCAACATGCATGACTCGCGGGCACAATGGTAGAGAGCAGGACGTAACACATGTACTCGCTGATCTTGGCCCTATAAGAACACCCGCAACTCCCACTGGCAAGGCGTGTGGCAGACGCGCAGTGCGACGGCTAGCACTCGCGACTGGCTCACGAACATGGAGAATGAGCAGTTCAGATCATTTGGACAAGCACAATTCCAGCTGTGGATCAGCGCTTAGGCTGCGGTATCACCCATGCTTCAGCGCTCGCCTTGCCAGCCTCCAAGTCGCACCAGCCAGCTCGTCCTCGGCTCAGCGCCCGTGCTCCTCCATCTGTCCAAGACTGACCGACTTGCCTGATCTGCCTGGCTTCCCTTCCAGACGCCGTATGCACGGCCGAGAACAGCGAACGCTGTGCAGGTCTATACCCGGTGTCTTGCGAAAACAAATGAGTGCCGCGGATCCTCATACTCATAATATCGTGCACTTTGACTTCTTCGGCTTCGCGAGCGGCTTGGGCGATATCACGGCCCTATTGATAGATACGTCAGCATACTGCTCTTCATGCGGCGCGGAGCAGAACTGGTTGCTTTTGCGTACTTGATAGCCTCATCGAACACGCTCTTCAGATTCCGCTGCGTGAGCGCCGAGCACTCGATGTACTTCACGGCCTTGATTTCTCGCGCGACCTGGACCGCCTGCTCGTAGGCTATCGGCGCCATCTTACGTTGCCGCAGTTGCTCCCGCACTTCGGGATCATCCCGGAGATCGAGTTTCGTGCCCACGAGGATGATGGGTACGCCGGGGGCGTGGTGGTCGATTTCAGGGTACCACTTAAGAGTATGTTAGATGGCGAAGACGTGTACGCTGGACATGCTGCACGTACCTTTGCCTTGACGTTGTCGAAAGAGGATGGGCTGACGATGGAGAAGCATATAAGGAAGACGTCGGTCTGCGGGTACGAGAGAGGCCGCAATCGATCGTAGTCTTCCTGTCCGGCTGTATCCCAGAGACCGAGGCTTATCGGCTTGTTGTCCACCATGACACTCGCGGAGTAATTGTCGAACCTGCACGGAGCGGTCAGCAAGCGATCCACGGCCCGCAAGTGGCACAACAACTTACACCGTGGGTATGTATTCGCCGGGAAAGGCATTCGTGGTGTACGATATCAGCAGACATGTCTGCGCCGCTCGTCAGCCTTCGCCAGTCTCATATGGTGTAGCCCGAGGACCGCCTGGTCGTACCTTGCCAACAGCACCATCACCGGTCACCACACACTTGTATGCCCGTCAGCCGGCCGGTATGCCTGGAGCTCAGCGAGCCTGCCTACCTTCAGCGACTGCGTTGCCTGCGTCGCCATGTTGCCGTGTCTGCGTGCGCTCCACTATGTGCTGCCGACTCTCTCTGGCTCCGTCTCAACCTCACCGCAAAGCTCTTGCTGCGCTCACAAGCAGCGCCGGCGGACCAGGTCCACCTCACACCTCCGCAGCTGATCGCTTTCCCGGCGCGGTCAACGACGGTGCCGGCGCAGATGGACTCGTGGATGTGTCTCCGGATCGCGCAAGGTCCGATCGCCGTCTCCCAGGTGTTGCTCCACGTGTCGGAGCGTAGTATGCAGCGGAGAACCTTAAGCCACGCGAGCCAAGACAGCGTGGCTGCGATAAGGTAAGATGCGCTGCTTTTGACGTTGTCCCGAAGCACTGCGGTGCTGATGGAGGTGAGGGTGGAGAATGGCGGGCGTCGCTTCGGTCGCAGCTGCAGATCTTATGCAGCTGTTGCAGGTAGCCTCGTGGGATGAGAGCGGCCAGACTACATGGCGCCAAAAAGTGGGCAATTGTTGACCAATCGAACGACATGTGAAGTCTGATTTGTTAATGACAGAGCAATAACACGGGCAATGGAGGCTATACATAGGTTGACGGAACTGTTGTAGTCTGCACTACATAGCTCTCACTGGGAAATATGATTGTGCACAGATGTACCACGCTCGAACGCTGGGAGATAGGACAAAGACCATGAATGAGCCTAGGCAGCGATCAGGACAAGCAGGCCGCGAGACGGAGCCATACGGCCTACAGCATCTCGGCGGCCCGCGTGTCTTCCAATGCCCTTTGCGCCTCCGCTCTACCCTTTCGTCTCTTCTTCTTGCTCTTCTTGCCCTCAGCTTGATTCATGGAAGCCTGTGGTAAGTCTTGGGAGACTTCGCCTTCACCTCCGGATGGTTGCTGTGCAGGTACAGCACCAGGAGTGATTGCAACTCCCTGGCCATAGTCCTTGTCGACACCAGCAGAGCCGTCCGCCGCGATGGTACCGCCGTTGCTGGGTTGCGCTGACACCCCGCTCGCCTCCCTCTCCTTGCGTCTCGATTTCCGTCTCCGCTGCTTGTCGGTCGGTAAATGCTCAGGCTTTGCGTCCGTCACTTGATCCTCCTCTTCAACATCCCCCGCCCGGACCACAGCCACCGCCTTTTCGTCGGCCTTTATTCTCTTCGCAGCGCCATCGAACCTCGTGTGCGTCCCCGTAGCGATATCCTCCAACTTCCTCTTCGCGCCAGCCCTCTCGCGATCGTACTTCTCGTTTCCAGCTAGCCCGTGCTTGATGAACCGCCCCGCAGCATCCTTGTCTACGACCGTACTCCTCTTCGCGCCCGCATCCTCCGACGTCTTGATCTTTGCGAAATACCCCTTCACTCTGCCCAGCTCTGCGAACACCGGATGCGCTTTCGCGTCCGTGCCATTGAGCCGTAGAGCGGAGAAGAGGATCGACTCGATGGCGTATGTGGCAAGGACATACATCTTTGCTTTGTCGAGTAGGGGTAATTTGCTGGTGCTGGCCGAAAGCGCGGTCTTGAGGATTGGCGCAAGGGCGGCCTCGAGATCGTCGATGTTGGTGCTCATGTCCTCCACGAGGGACAGCACGTCTGAAGTCTCCATGTTGTTGGTACGAGAACTAAGAGACGTTCCACGCAGACTTACATGTATGGAGAGGGGAGGATCGATCTGGCGCAACTTCCATTTTCAGCTGCGAATCCTCGCCACGGCCCCTAGTCCGTGGATTTCTCACCCATCACTTCAATGTTCCAACAAATGGCTCGAGACCTGAAGACATTCGGTAGCTCTCCGCAGATCTGCTAATCCTATAATGCCACCGCGTGCAAAGAAGCGCAAGACGCCTCCAGAGCCACAGGTTTCGTGGAACGATGATGTTCCGGACATGGACAAACACGCAGCCTTCACCACCTGGTCCACCGACCGCGGCGTCGAGATCACCAATGTCAGACCCGCGAAGCTCGCTGGACGCGGTCTAGGACTGGTCACTACAAGCCGCGTCAAGAAAGGGAACCGCATCCTTTTCGTCCCGCAGAAGGCGATGTTCAAGCCCCTTGCCAATCTTGCGAAGGAGGCCTCACCACAAGCCCAGCTCGCGTGTAGCGCCATGGCTACCTGCGAATCACCAGATGATGAGGGCATGGCCATCTGGAAGGCAACGTGGCCGACAGATGCCGACTTCGAGCACAGTATGCCTATGCGATGGCCTGATGACCTGCGCGAACTACTCCCGCCGTCGATCGAACAGCCCCTTCTCAGGCAGGAGCAGGACTGCGCTAGAGACCTTGAAGCTGTCAGAGCCTTTCTATCTAGCCAAGGACGTTCTGCCGATGTCTTCCGATACTATTGGTCCATTGTGAACAGCCGAAGCTTCCATTGGAAGCCACCGAAAGGCAAGGCTGGATACATGGTGATGTGTCCATTTATTGACTACATCAATCATGCACCAAGTGGCACGACGTGTGATGTCTTTCAGCGACCTGATGGGTACGAGGTGATCGCGAACAGAGACTATGGTAAGTCCTCCAACTCTCTCCTTCTCTCTTCTCGGTATCATTTCCATCTTGCCACCCTCGACGTAGTGTTCAATATAGAAGGAATCACAGGTGAGCAACGGACTAGAACTGCGCCGTTTAGCCGGCAAGAACGCCACTGACACTTTCTCAGCTGCCGGCGAGGAGGTCCTCGCAACCTACGGTGCACACTCCAACGACAAATTGCTCGTCCATTACGGCTTCATCTGCAATCTTCCAGTCGGCATCCCCAACGAGGACGATGATATACGCCTCGACCATGTCCTCTTGCCCAAGTTTACCGAGGCAGTGCGCTCTCAGCTCCAGGACGTGGGCTTCCTCGGCGGCTACGCGCTGCTCCCCGCAAGTAACGAGCTATGCTTCAAAACGCAAGTCGCGGTGCGAGCGATACTGTTGACGTGCAATGAGTGGGAGTACTATGTCGCGAACGGCGAGGACTTGGCCGAGGATCATTCGGAAGCGGTGATTGCGTTCGTGAAGGCGCTGCTGAGGGAGTACCGGGGCGACGCGCTGCGCAAGCACGGCAAGGTTCATCTGATGAAGAGTCAGCAGACGTCAGAGATCGACGATGAGCTGAGGCTGCTGGAGTGTAGGTGGAGACAAATCATAGACGCCATTAACGAGTTTCTCAAGGCATGACTCCTGCGCCACAGGCAAATTGTAGACTCCAGCAGCAGATAGCGGAGTAGTGCTCGCAATTCGACAGTTATTACCCACGGCTCGGTGTTCCCGGGCGGCTCGTCTATCTAGTTGTGTACATCTTTCCTGAGAGTCATCTTTCCCAAGAGCCGGCGTCGTGCACCCAGGCGACATCTACAACTGATCCAGCAGGCCCTCGCTCTCCAGCATGAGCACGATCTGGTGCACAGCGGTCCTGACATTCTCCTTGCTCAGATCAATCACGAGATCCGCCTCCTTGCCCTTCGGCGCCTCATAAGGATCGTCCACGCCCGTGAAACCCTTGATCGCGCCTTTCCACGCCTTAGCATAAATACCGCGCTTGTCCGTCTTCTCGCAGTACTCCAGCGGCGTGGCGACGTGCACGAGGTAGAAGCTGCCGTACTTCTCCACAATCTCGCGCGCCGCCTTGCGGCTCTTCTCAAAGGGCGCAATGGGCGCGGCGATGACGGCGGCGCCGGACTTGGTCAGCTCCGAGGCGACGAAGCCGATGCGCGCAATGTTGCGATTGCGGTCCTCCTGCGAGAAGCCGAGCTCGGAGGAGAGCTCGCTGCGGACCGTCTCGCCCAGCAGCAGCGTGACGGAGCGGCCGCCCTGCTGGTTGAGGGTGACGTTCAGCGCGCGCGCGATGGCGTCTTTGCCGGAGTTGGTGAAGCCGGTGAGGAAGACGGTGAAGCCTTGCTTGTTCCGCGCAGGATGCGACTCGCGCAGGACACGCACGACTTCTGGGTACGAGAACCACTCCGGGATATCGCCACCGGTCCGGAGCCGGCGGCGCAGCTCGGTACCAGAGATATCGGCGGTCTTGATCTCCTTGGGTACCTCGTCCTTGGGCTTGTACTCGTCGGTGTCGGGCAAATAGGTCATCTGCTGGAACGGCACGACTTCAATCCCGAGCTCATCGCGGTACCTCTCCACGGCGTACTGGGCGTCGTAGGGTCCGTAGATCTCCTCGCCCTTGCTATTCTTGCCCGGGCCAGCGTGGTCACGGCCGACGATGAAGTGCGTGGCGCCGTAGTTCTTACGGATGATCGCGTGCCAGATGGCCTCGCGAGGGCCGCCCATACGCATGGCGAGGGGCAGCAGAGCCAGCGCCGCCATACCGTTCGGGTAGCGGGGCAGGAGAGCCTGGTACACGCGCACACGGGTGAAGTGGTCAATGTCGCCCGGCTTCGTCATGCCGACGACCGGGTGGATGAGCACGTTCGCCTGCCTGCTCCGGGCTGCGCGGACGGTGAGCTCGCGGTGGGCGCGATGCATGGGGTTGCGGGTCTGGAAGGCGACGACGCGGGACCAGCCCAGCTTGTCGAAGTGCAGACGCAGCTCCGCTGGGGTGTAGCGGAGCGCCACGTAGTCGTAGTGCATCAGGCGGTCGATGGCCTCGATCTTGCCGCCCACGTAGTAGTCGCCGGTCTGGTTGAAGAGGAACTTCACCGCCGGGTGATCCGGATCGCCGCCAAACACCTTCTCCGCCTCGTTCTTCTTGTCCGGCTTGTACACGTCCTCCACGGTCATGATGCCCAGGTTGCGATCATCCCGCGAGTCACGGAGGGTGATCCGCGCACCCTTCTTGATCCCAAGCTGCTCGATCTCTTCTTCACCCAGATCGAGGGTGATGGGCATGGAGAAGAGGTTGCCGTCGGCGAGCCGGTTGTCCTCAACCACGCCCTTGTAGTCTTCTTCGCTCATGAAGCCTTCCAGCGGTGAAAACCCGCCATTGAGGATCAGCTCCATATCGCAGAGCTGCCGGTCATTGAGGACCACGGCCGGCAGCTTCTCTGCCTCCTCGGACAGCTCCTTTCGGCGCGGCGCATCGCGGGCGATCAGGTCCTTCAAGGCACCGCCTGGTCGCCGTCAGTGCCTCGTTACAGGCTTGTAGCGCAGGAAGCTCACCATGAGGTGGGTTGGCCATTATTCGTGAATGATGGATTGGGCAGGCGGAACTCTTGCGTGGGCTGGAGGAGAATAGAACAGAGACAGTGTGTGATGTTTCGCGAATCGGGCAATCAAATCTAAATGGCACAGCAAAAATGCCAATGCGAGCACGACATCGAGAGGGCCGTCGACTTTTTAGAACTCTGTCCACCTGCAGGAACCACCCGACAACAGCCGCATTTGATCGCCGACGTGAAACCTTGGCCTGCTCTATCCGCAACACCGCGTACACTTGTACGCGTAACCAGACGAGAGGATAGCTACGGGTGCCTAGCTCAGAGATACAATTCACCCATCGTTTCATCGAGCGTGGCATTGGCATGGTGGGTCAGGACAACTGATCATACTCCTCAACCGCGGCCATGCCGTCGTCATGCAAACCAACACTTGAGCAGCGTAAGTATCAATGGCAAGATAGAATTGCTTACAGCTGGAGCAGTATTCAGGATACTAGCATTGACACAACGATGATGCGACAAGCCATAGCACATCCCTTTCATATGCACGATTTCATTCATGCCATTTGGCAGCTGTTCATAAAAGCCATCCAACGGCATCAGATCAAAACGATCGCACGCAACGCTACGCTATGCTCACTTTTCAACAGGTGTGAACAACCCTCCGTCGACCCAACGCCCATGCTAAGCCAGAACGACCGACCAAACGCCATCAACAGAACCCCCAACCATTGTTATGATCCTGCCTCGATCTTGAGACCGTTCTGGATGGCATCGCTGAGCTCCTGCTGCCGCTTCTCCTCCTGCTCCTGCAGGAAGATGGCGTACTTGGACTTCTTGTTGTGGATCCCGCACTCGGTCTTCTGGCGGCCCTTCCACCGGCCCGCCCGCTCATCCTCGCTGTCGGTCACGGGCTGTGTGGAGTGCCAGTCGCCCACGGACCGGTAGCCCTGATCCAGGAGGTCGTTGGTGGGGACGTCGTGCTCCTTGATGTACGCCTGGACCTGCTTGAAGGACCAGTTTGCCAGCGGGTTGACCTTGATGAGGCCTTGGTCGTCGATCTCCACAATATCCAGATCGCCGCGCTTGCCGCCTTGCGTCTTTCTCCGTCCGGTCAGGACGGCCTTGACGTCGAGTTCCCGGTATGCCCGCTGCGCCGGCTCGACCTTCGCCACCCAGTCGTACCGCTCCTCGTCCGTCTCCCAGGATCGCTCGCCGTACTTCGCCTCGAAGTCGGCGGTTGTCTCACAGCCCTCTGGCTTGTATGTGTGGATCTTCAGGTCGGGGTACCTTCGCTCTACCCGCTGGACGAGGTCGAGCGTCTGCGAGAAGTGGTAGAGGGTGTCCAGGAAGATGAGCTCGATGTCCGGCTTGATCGCGTAGTCGAGCTTGGAGATCATGTCCATGATGGCGAGCCCCGTCAGGCCGAACGCGGAAGTCTGCCATATTCGTGGGAGAGATGTGAGGCACCATCTCAGCACATCTTCTGGCTCAAGTTTTGCCAATTGCTGGTTGATGAACTTCAGGTGCGATCTCGTGAAGTATACATCCGCCAGGCTTTCTGTCGACGAGCCGCTGGCATAGCCAGACTCCGGCTCCGACGAATTTGATCGTTGGCGGAACGCCATTGTAGTGTGATCGGTCGTAAGAGCGTGAGAGACCGTCGGGGTTATTGTGGACTGCTGAAAGCGGCTTTGTGGCGAATCCAAGATCGTGAACGGGCTCGAGATTGTGAGATCGAAGACAGATGAGATGTGTGTCGGAGGAAGGAAACAGGAAGGGCGACGGATACTCATACGACCACTCAACTGCTCACCCACTTGCCTATATCCAGCGTGCCCGCCAGCGCTCTGCTTGGAAATGCAAGAGCCGCTACGTCAAATTTTGAACGATGGCGTGCTCGACGCTACTGCCCAAAGCGGCACAATGGAACCGTCCTCTTCGAATTCCGATCGTTCTCCGGCCAATCACCGCCTGACGCAGGTCAAAACACTGCAGATTCGGGGCAAGGAGGGTTCGAGATCGGGTTGCATCATCATGCCTTTGGTGCCTTGCAGGCCGACCCATTTGGCCGTCGTAAGCAGTAGGAGATGCGCAGTCCACGAGGCCACCATGCTATCAGTTGGGAGGTTGTGTAAGCCAGCTTATGTCACGGATAAAGGAGTGCGCGATCACAATGGCCGTCACAGACGCGGCCGGCGGCTCCCGTAAGCGCGTCGAGGCGTCCCGGGTGCTTGGTGGATTGTTGGCGGCCATCGTCGAGCCCCGCCAGCGATCATGACCGAGGCCTCGCGGTAGCGTTCGCCGGCATTCCACGATGATGATGTCCTTGCGAGCACCGTGTCCCATGGATCGCTCCGTCGGCCAATAATGCTGGAAGAGGCGTTGCGCCAGATGCCTTGTCCACTACCAGCAGTAAGCACGCCATCGCGTTGTACGACTTCGTGATCGAGGGGTAATGTTTGATGGAGGGGTCGTTTCCTGGCCGACCTCGTGGCAAACGCGGGGCCGCCCGATCCCGCGACGCGGCCGCGATTGTCGATCATCCAGCCCTGCACGTGATGCTCAGAAATTGAAGCTCGACTACCACCTGCATCTCGAAGATGGGTGACTCGGATCTGGACGCCATCCGACAGGCACGCCGCCAGGAGCTGCAATCGCAGCAAGGTGGGGGTCAGAATGGCGGGCAAGAGGATGCGCAGAAGTACACTCGACCGTGCCAGCACCCGATGCGCGACAGTCGCTAAACTGTTTCCTGCAGGAATCGCGATGCCGAGATGCGCGCGTCCATCCTCGCGCAGGTGCTCGAGCCCGCGGCCGCAGACCGTTTGGGCCGGATCCGGATGGTGAAGGCGTCGCGGGCGGAGGACGTGGAGAACCGGCTGATCGCGCTGGCGCGGGGCGGGCAGCTGCGGGGCCCGGTGTCGGAGACGCAGCTCAAGGACATCCTGAATGCGTTGAGCGAGCAGCAGCAGGAGATGGAGAAGGTCACGGTGCAGAGGCGGAAGGGCGGGTGGGACGAGGATGACCTGGACGATTTGCTGAATGAGGACTCGTAGGCTGCGGCAGAGACGGGGAGTGGTGCTTGGGGATCAGGACGATTGAACAGGCATAGCGTGGCGTTGGTGAGCAGGCTGTGCCTATCATATGATGGACAGGCAGACGATGAGCGTGAATACCCGACCCTGGCTGAAGCAGCACGATAATACGCCAGGCATGATGTACACTGTTATCCTCGGTTTGAGCTATCCTACGGCTAAGAATCCGGAGTCTCAGATGCTTCCGTATTAGCGGCTACGCGACAACGTCGATCGACTTCCCTGGCTCAAACCTCGTCGAGGCCTGCAAGCTGTGCAAGCTTCATTGCCGACCGGCATGCACGAAAACCATCCCTCCATCCTCGTCAGAAGAAGCCGGCTGCCTCCATCTCCTTCTCCTTCGCCTCCCGGATTTCCCACAGCCTCGCCTCGCGCTCATCAGCGTACTCGCTCAGATCCCTGAACCATTCGAGCACGGTATCCATCACCTCCGGCCAGATGAGCTCGCTCATACCCTCGAACCCTGCGCTGAAGGTCGGGCAGCTGACCGGATCCTTTGCATACGGGTACGGCTGCAGATCGTCGTCGAGCTCCAGATCCTCCTGCTGCTTGGAGTAGGACAGCTCGCCGTTGGAGTCGGCGAGCGGGTCGTAGCCGGGGACCGTGTGCGACTCGGTGGTGTTGGCGCGCGACCTCGTTGCCAGGACGCCGCTCTTCTCGACACTTCCGTCGTTCGAGGGCAGGCTATGCACACTCGACTGGAGGACGGACGGGCTCTTGGGGAAGGAGTAGCTGTCACTCAGCTTGCTTCCCAATGAGCGGAGGGAGTTGGTGCTCTCCATGAGTCCTGGCTCGATCGAGTCGACCCTCCCCTTGGCTCCTGGAATAGCGATCGGCGCCACGGTGCTGGTCTCGGACCCAGAATTGTCGGACTTGTGGCCCGCTTCGAGCTCGAGCTGCTGGGATGCGGAGATCTCCAGATGGCTTAACGTGGACTGCGGCATCACGAGTAGCTCGCCCTTGCGCTTCTCGGACGAGACGTAGCTCCGCGCCCTCGCGGTCCGCATGAAGTTGGACAGCTCGAGCGACCTGAGCTGCGTCGGGACATGTGTCGGCTCCACGAGCGCCATGGCTTCCATGTTGGAGCCCATGTGGTCGTCGCGGCTCACCAGCAGCTTGTCGTCGAGACACTTTAGCATGCCCTCGCTGCCGTCGCTTAGCCCGACGAGGTACAGGCGCACATCCTGTTTGGTGACCTTGGGGATGACCTGCTCGAATACGCTGCGCACATGGGCTTCGGAGGTCTCGTGGCCAGCGACGCGATTGTGGAGCGTGTCGATCTTGAAGGCCTCACTTATGGCCGACGTCTTCGGACGAGCGAGCCAGGCGGCTTGCGACATGTTGCGGTTGAGGCTGTGGCTGTAGAGCAGCTCGCCGGGATTGAGGATGATGACGCCTGGCGTCTCGTGGTTCGTACTCGCCTCATCGGTGACACTGTCAGACTTGAGCTTCATGGTGCCCTGCGACAAGAGAATTCCTGGCGTCAGTGAACCTCTCTCTCCTGAGCTTCAAGCGATGGAATGCTTACCTGCTCCATTGCCTCCAGGTCCGCCATAGATTCCGACACCACCCTCTCGTCACCCCAGGCCTGGAGCTTCTTCACCATGCCGACCACGCTCCCACCATCGATGCCCGGCTCCCTCATCAACATGCGATACGCCCAGACCCCCAGATCCTGCATGTGCTCGTTGACGACCACGATCACATCCTTCTTGCCCATGAGCGCCTCCAGCTCCGTCGCCAGGATCGCCACGTGCGGCCCGTCTGGCTTTGCATCCCCGAAGCCCTCCTCGTGCACGAAGAGCTGCTTGACCCCCAATTCACCCAAGCGGCTCATGATCTCCTTGCGCACACACTCGTGCATCGCCTCCTTGCGAACATCGTTCGCGCGCTCGCTGTTGGTGTAGTAGAAGTTGAAGAAGTTATCGGGCTTACCTGTCTTGACGAACTGCCCGAGTTCGTTCACTTCGAACCCCAGCGCCTGCATGTCAGCTTGGGAGTGCGGGTCTTCTGGCAGGTTGTCGAAGGTGCGCCGGAACATCACAGCGTGGATGTTGTCGATATCGATGCTAAGGTTGGTGTATAGATATAGCAAGGAAGGTCAGGCTGAGAGGTGTTGAAATGTGAGGAAGGTGAGGTTGTAACGTGGCGCTAGCGCTGATTGTTTGGGTGAGCGCATGCGCGTGCCGCCGACTGAAGAGGAAAGTGCGAACCACAAACCGTGCTTGCATGTGACAAAGCGACTGCCTGCCTCGCACGCTGTACGCAATCAACGCTATGCTCGCAAGCGCCGATGCGCTTGTGCACAGTGGCAATGGCGGCTCTAGGGCGCGCGCTCCTTTGCCTCATGGCGCGAGCGAGAGAGTGTGGGCGTTTGTTGCGAAGCTTTGGACGTGACGGTGCATCAACATGACCACGCTCGAGACAACGACCCATCGTCACGCATGCTGTACATTGTGATACATTCTATCGTTCGTGAAGCGCCTACCAGCTGGCCTTCTTTACGCCCGGTAGCTTGCCAGCAAGCGCGTTCATTCGGAATTGGTACTATTGCCACAAAGTCAGCCGGAGTCCATTGTAATCTGCCTCAAATCCACACACCCTGGCCATCCTGAAGGCTCTCATTATACCTCTCCCCTTGCCACCCATTATGCACCGGTTCTTGATCTGAGTAGGGCGAGTATAGCAGTGCATTTGCGTGAGCTGGAGCTGTGCCTGCGCGCGGGTTCGCTGTGGGAGGGCGGTATTGCGGATCATGTATCGGAGTGCTTGTCTACGAACGAGTCGGTCAGCCATGCGATCCTATCGTCGTACTTCATCCGGCTTGCGAGCATACCGTTCGGGCTCATGCTGCTCGAACACCTTCCGCTTCGTGTGATCCCGGATGTTCTTGATGTTGATGAAGCAGCCCAGGTCGAGCTTCTTAGCTCTGAATTGTGACATGTTGTAACGAGCGGCTCAGGGAATGATGAAGGTGCGCGCAGGGTGCATTGGACATGCAGTCCCATTGCTCGAGTGAATGTGAACCGCGGAACAGCGGGATCTAACCCAAAGTAGCAGAACGCGCTCGTCTGACGAACCCGATGGGCACCGTAAACGCATCCCTTCAACATTGCCATTGACAGAGTAGTATTTCCCACGATGTACGAGGAGCGCCGCGAGCATTGACACAGTCTATCATCCAGCAGCGTCTAGGAGAGTATCCCTATCATTTGAGGGCGAGCGAAGGAAGCCAGGGCTTCATCAGCGCGTGCTCCGGGGAGCGATTGGCATCGAGAGCTACCGATGGCGCCAGTAAGTCAGACCGCGTGTCATCTCATCCAATCTCTACTGCAAAACGAGGACTTCCAGGAGCTCAAGATCGCATCGCTCAAGGACCCGACTATCTGGAACAGCGCCGGAGCCTGCACGCTCCCGCGTCTTGGTGCTGCATGCGCAACCGCGATGTCGCGTCACGACCGGACTGTTGACAAAAGCACCACGATGGACGCGGCTCTTCGCTAGTCGCTGACGCGAAGTCCTCGTTCCTCGGACCCGAGCCCTTTTTCCTGCCATCTGCACTCGCGCCCTACGCCACTGCTTCTATATCATGTCTATCAGCTGCTAACGATGGCCTCTCTCGAGCAGTACCGACCGCCTGGCAGGAGTGCTCGCTCAGGACGCTCGCAGGCCGATAACGACGTGTTCGAGGGGCTGCCGGTCAAGCAGTGGGGCCAGCAGCTCGCCCGCTTTTCTCTTGCCCCTCCAGCGTCCGAACATGAATCCATTGCCAACGACAAATGGGGCGAACTTCCCATGCCACGTGACTACCAGCTTCTTCAGCCGTGGACGCAGCAGCTGCTTCGGCTGGCACGTAGCGGCAGAGTCGGCACGAAACGCAAGCAGGATCCGGACTCTGCGGACGAGGATCGCAACGATGAGGAGGCCGCTGGAGAGGCGAAGGTCAATCTCGAGGATCGCGGCTACATCGCGAAGAAATGGAAGCCTGTCCCAGAGCTGCAGCTCGCACCGGAGCACAAGCATTTCGAGTTCCTTGCGAAGCGGCGGCGTGGCTTGCCTAGCTTGTACGGGCCCGAGATCGCGAATGGAGCGGTCGTGCCCATGCGGAAGACTCAGGTGCAGAAAGCGGGACCAGAAGGCGAGATCACGCTCTACGAAGTCCTGGTTCCGGAAGGGCAGGCTCTGGAAGGTGAAGTCACCGCCTCCACCGAGCTGGGCGATGTGAAGCCGGTGGCTGCAGCGCCAGGCACGGTCATTGAGGGCGTGGGCATCGCCAACGAAGACGGCGTGGTGGTCGCCGAGCACCTCAAGCCTAACGTGGTCACGCGCCGGAACCGGCCGCCTCCCAAGAAGAAGCTGGGTCCTGGGCGAGGCAAGAAACGCGTTACGTTCACGAATCCCGATGGTTCTACGTACACTAAGATTGTACCAAATGCTACCAAGATCGTGCCGGCGCCGGGACAGACAGTCAAACACGTTTCGAAGGGCGAGGAAGCTGCCGCAGACATCAACGCAGATCAGGCCAAGCCACAGCCTTCCGATACAAGCCAGCCATTGGTCGAAGGGCATGTGGAGGGTGAGGGGGATGGGGATGGGGAAGCGGAGGAGGAAGGGGAGGAAGGTGAAGATGACGAAGAAGACGGCGACGACGATGAGGACCGAGAGGACGGCGAGCTGTCGGACGATGACGCGCCCGAAACGACCGTCGCGACGCCAGCCCCACCTGCGCAAGACGGAGACAAGACTGAAGCGTCGCCCCGCAAGCAGACGCCGGCTCCTCCTACACCTGTTGCAAAGGCATCTTCGCGAGATGCATCAAGCTCGCCCGAGCAGCCGCTGTCGAAGATGTCCCACAGCAGGCAAGGGTCCACCACCACGGCAGCTGCTGCGTCTGATCAAGCGGTCGCCTTGTCGCAGATTGACGAGGATGCCGAAATGCAAGACGAACCTGACGTTGAGACGTTCGAGGACGGCGACGAGGACCTGCTGGGGAATCTGGAGAAGCACCTCGAAGGCGGCGGTGAAGCGGAATAGACATCCGGGGCACGGCCGTTCGCAATCTTAGGCACGCCTGGCAGATCCAGCTACTGCATTGCACCCACGCTTTGCCAGAGCTTGCGAGCTACCACTCTACACACGCCATCAGCGCAACGTGCACGTATCACAGAAGCTACCACCCAAGATTCTCCACTTTCCGTCCCAGAGGCGCCTCAGCGAGACGAGTCCAGCTCGCCGGAAGTGCCGGTTTCGAATGGGGTACGCAAGAGGCAAGACTCCATAATCATGGCGATGAGGGCGCCTGACTCGGCGGCTTCGTCGTGGCCAGCTGGCAAGGACGTACGAACGCAGCTTCATCCGCATATACACGGGGTATGACGATGCCCGTGAGGACCTATTGGGCGAGCTGGAGAAGCTCTTGGAGATGACAGACTAACGGCGAGAAACGGGCTCGAGCATCAGCAGCTGGCTTGCCATTGCGCGTTCGCCGTACGGTCTCAGAGCCCTGGGTATTTCGGCTTGGGATCGGGCGGCAGTGTCAAAGTTGCTACACCATTGGCCTTGCGCAACATCGAGCCCTGCTGGGGCAATGGAATTCGAGACACCTGTTTGCCACGCTGTCTGGATACCTTCAGGCACTTGGACACATGTACAACATCACTATTGCCCTCTGGCGTCCTCGGGGTGCCGCCTCGATTGTCTCGACCCTGTGCCTCGATAGGTACCTCTCGCATTCGGTAGCTGTATGATACGTTGTCCGATTAAATTTCAGCTGGGAGCTGAGTCCTCAGCCGGGAGTGTCCATGCAGCTCTACCTTCCGCTAGTGGCCTCGTATCGATCGCGTGACTGTACCGGGCGGAGAAATGGATGCAAGTAAGCGACGGTCAAGACTGAGCCACATCTGACCACCAGCCAACGCCGGGTCATACTATCGTATGCACGCCAAGCCATCGAAGGACTATTGGCAACGCCCGCAGCGCTAAAAATGCATGAGCTGAAGACGCGGAGCTAAGAGGACAGTGCCGACGACAGTAGTGCCGACGACGAGATCTGCTTGAGCGATTCTAGAATTGATGTTCGTTTGCAGCGTATATACACCCCTGCCCCACGCTATGCAGCCGCTGTCCCAGACCCATCCAACAGAAGTAACGGAATACGAGAGCTTCCGCCGAGGGGGTGGTGTATGTACAAGTACACGTTCAGACATTAGCCATTAAACTCCAGCGCTTGATATGGAAATGGCGCAGCGCAATCCCAATTGATCGCGCGTGCTTGTGTCGCCCCCGGAACTCCACGAGCAGATCTACGTTATCCAGCGGCGAACTTGCTCTTCTTGCGGAGCTTCTCGCCGTACCACCATAGTATGCAGGGTGCCGGCAGGCCGATCGCGATCCCGGCGAAGGCGAGTGTGGTGTTGCCCCTGGGAGAGTTCGTTAGCATATACAGTGGACCGTGAGGTGAGAGTGAATTTACCATCCATAGCCCAGCGCCTGGTACATCGCCTGCGCAAATAGCGGGAACGCGAACCCACCCAGCGAACGCAGCACAGTCGTCGCCGCGATGGCGGAGGCCGCGAAGCGCGTGTACGAGTCGACAATGTACGTCTGGCAGTTCTGGAACACGAGCTGGTTGCCCGCGGCGAAGATCATGGTGCCGATGTTGGGCACGAGCCAGAAGGTGTGGTACTCGGCCGTCCAGCCGTAGATGAGGAGCCCCACGGGAACCATGACCGCGCCGGGGAACATGAGCGGGACGCGGAACTCGCTGCGCCCGACGCCGCCGTTCTTGGCCTTGAGCGATTTGTAGATCTTGTCCGCGGTCTTGGCGGCGATCTGCGTGCCTAGGTAGAAGCCGAGGCCGAGGGAGATGTAGTTGAGGCCGCCGATGGCCGAGTTCTCGCCGTAGCCTGGAGGGTTGGCGTCTCGCTTGCCCGTCCACAGCGTAGGGAAGCTGGCGAGCACGAGGTAGAGGACGCCGTAGACGTAGCCGATGTAGAGTGCCAGGAGCTGGACGATGGGCTGGGTGAAGAGCAGGATGAAAGGTCGGGCCATGGCCGTCTTCAAGTGCGCGCTGAACTTCTTGTTCGGGTTGTCGAACTCGGTGTGCAGATCCTTGTTTCCGGTGATCTTGATAAGCTGCTTCTTTTTGCGCTTCAAGATCTCGGCCGCGTACGTTTCGCGCAGGAAGAAGATGCCGAGGACCTGCACAGCAATGGCCACGATGGACGTGGAGTAGAAGACCCATCGCCAGGTGCTGTACTGCGCGATGAAGCCGCCCGCGATCGGGCCCACTGCAGGTCCGAGGAGGGGTGCCAGTGAGTACAGAGCCATGGCCTTACCACGTTCCTGTGGAAGCCAAATGTCGCCCAGCACGCCACCTCCGATACCCATGGGCGCGCTGCCACCAAGGCCAGAGAGGAAGCGGAAAGCGATGATCATGCCGATGTTTGTCGAGAAGCCGCATGCCAGGTTGAAGGCGAAGTAGAACAGGTTACTGAGCTGCAGCACGATGCGGCGGCCGAAAAGCTCAGACATGGGTCCGAGGAACAGCGGGCCCACGGCGAAGGCGAGGATGAAGACAGACATGGCCAGATTGGCCTGCGCCTCGGATCCCGGCGGCAGCTTCAAGTCCTTCACGAGCTGGCCCAGGGCAGGTGCGACCATGGATGACGAGACGGGCGAGATGAAGGTGAACATGGAGACCGTGAGCGTGGCTGCCCACTTCTTCTTCTTTGGCCAGTTCTTGGGGTTGTCGGGATCGTCAGGGCCATCCCATGTGACCAGGTTGATATCTTTCTCTCCCTTCTTCGACCGCGTTGACATTCCTCGCTTGATCGTGCCGTTCCGGTTGATCGTCGCGCTTCGTAGTATTTGAATCTGGCCGAAAGTCTGACCGTCGCTGTTCTCAGGCAGCGGCCACTCGCCCCCGTTTGCGAGATACTCCTCCTCCTCCTCCGCCCACAACTCTTCTTCTTCCTGGTAATCGTGAATGGCGCCGGCGTAGAAATCGAGATCGGACACGATCAGATGCAGATCGACGATGCTCTCTCGCGGCATCTCCTTCACTGATCGCACCGAGTTGCCTCGGTTGAAGGCCTGACCCTCCTGGAACCATTGCGGTGCCTGTCGTGTCTGCGCTGTTCGTATGGGCTGGTAGCCTTCGTCGAGCCAGGGAAACTCGGCCACCGACTCCGAGCGTAGCCGCGCCGCCTCGACCTCCTCAATCGGCCGGTTCGACATCGCGTAGCTGTCGTCGGTCAAAGCAGAGAAGGATGTGTTCCAGGACTTCACCGTCCCAACGGTGCTCCTGGGTGTGTACGCCATGGCTGCGGGCGGGAAAGGGTGTGGTTGGCAAACCTGTAAGGGAGAGAGGCCGCGCCAGAGGCAGGGCAGTATTGGGTGTTTATGACAGGCTCGGCGCCATCGCTGCCACAGGACGACAGGGGGGCCAGGGATCAGCCCGCCCGCCGTGCGGGCCTTGCGCACACGATCGTGAGCCTTCCGCAAGATAGGAGTCCCAGCCCGGCCGGAAACGGTGCCAACGCTGGGACAAACGTGGGCGCTGACGCGACTTGGCGGCCTCGGAGCACGCTTGCGGTTACACCGGGCTATTTGTAGCCGTCAGCGCGCATGCGGATTGGCTGAGCGCGCCATGCAACAGGGATGGCGGACCCGCTAAAGTGTGTGTGTCGGCTCCGCGCCACGATACAAGCCTTGGGTGCAGGAGTGCTTGGGAAGGAAGAGGCGCAGAGCTTGCTGACGCGAGCAGATGCGAAGGACAACTCCTGCCGGACCGGTATGCAGCACGACACATGCTCACACGACGTTGCAGCGGGTCTGGCGAAGTGGTTCGATGGTGATGCCGCGCAGTCTCGACGGCCACCTCAGCAATTACGTCTCGTCTCCACAACCGGGAACGTCGGCGATCTGATCGACCGGCTGCTCTGGACCAGGTTCCGAGCGTGCCGCGATGGTAGAGGCCACCCGTAATTACATCTCGTCGATGCCTCTCTGGGTGAAGGAGGCGTCGCCCGGCGGCTGGCCTACATAATCGATCCACGTCCCCCTGGATGGCGCGTAGCATCCCGCGGTACTCCGACTGCATCAAGGCGAACCGGCTTCCACAGGGATGATAATGCACCACTGTGCGAGCCCTAGTATCGCGAGCACTCTGTTCGAAGGTACAGTAATCCTCGGCATTTTTACCTACGCCAGGACCTGCAACGATGGACCGACATGCAATACCTCCGACCCGGTGGAACGCAAGCAATACTCCCACGATCCATGCGCGGGTACCGACATGCGGTCTTCGCCCTGCTGTGCCTCTGCGGCTAGCCGATGGGACAACCACGTGCAACTCCGAAGCTACATGCACGCGTGCACCTCCGCAAGACCGTCTAGGATCTTACCGGCCCAGATCAGACAACCACCGAGCCGACCTACCTGAGCAGGCGGATGAGCGCTCCAGGTGCCCCTCAGTCTGCACTCAACCAATGTCTCACGGCCCGGTGAACTGAGTGCGTGACAATCGCTGGACGATGAGGCGCCGACGAAGAGGTCACACGCAGACGTCGCGCGCCGCGGACTGATCTGGAAGCCAATCAGTGCAGGCGCTTGCCGAACTCAGTCGGAAGACTCAGAGGGTACGGTGGGTGCTTTCCCAGCGTCAAGCTCACCGAACGCGGCAGTGAAGACAGTCCGTAGATTTGGTGCACTTCGGATGTATCATCCTCATCATCAGCATATGCGTCACCAAATCTGCCTTCGTGAGGCTGTTGTGCCGCTTGATCTACGTCGAGGTGAAGACACCGCACGGCAACCGCGCTTTGCATGCTCACTTGCATCTCTTCCTTGCGGACCAGAAAAGAAGCGGCATGGAAAGAAAAAAATTGAATTTAAATCAATGACAATCACATTGATTGGGTCGATCCGTGGACTGATACGTTCGTTAGCGAACGCAGAGTATTGATGAGCCATTGGGCAGCAATACTCGAACACGGGACCTGTGGCCTCATAGTTAGCCAATGATCAGGTAGTTATCAATCAATGTGATGGCACAAACCTCTCGCATTGAAGATGATTCCAATTGGTGCTTGGGGTAACCCTAAGCGAGAATCATACCACTAGACCAATCGACCGGGATAGTACGCTGCTGGAGGCAATCGTGATAATATTGGCTGTACTCGCTTTGGATCTCGACTCGTCGTAGCGCTGTCTCTCTAGGCCGCTCCAACCCGTGAGAAATGTGACTCGATCGGTCAAATCTAGGTGCTAACCGTTGTTGAGGAAGTCTACGGGCCCTTTTACCGGCTCACGCCCTCCTTCCGTCTTGTAAACGACTCGGGAGTCTACGAGGTTCTCTAGAGACGGAGGGCCGATGCAAGCGGTATCTGCTCGATCTTCGTGCTTTGTGTCGATGCGGCGCCATGAAAGTTATGGCAGAACGCGGAGTATCTTGCTGTCCATACCAAGTTCCATGTCGAGGTATGTGTGACGCGCTTCCGACAGCGTTGCGGGTTGTAAGGCAGGTGGGAGTTACCACGGCAGCGGAATGGGTCGTTGCTGTCGTGTGCCGTTGAGATGTGTCGACAGTGCGATATGCCATTGTGTCTGCCTGTGAACGGCTGGAGAGTAGTCCGGAAATCCTTGATCTGCTGTCCAAAAGGGTGGATTTGGCAAGTGCACAATGTCGTCCCTCAGCGCTCGACGTGTGCGTGAGCGCAAACTGGTTGTCCGTGACACATCGGTGGGCTGTGTGAGGCCGTACAACTACATTGTAACCCAGACATTAGATATTCGGCTTAGCTTAAACATTACTACCCCCCTGTACACCGCCGACCCACCACCCGTTTGACCCAGGGTAGTCGTGTTATCAAAGTAGAAGAGACATGAAGACATCGAAAGACGTTACCAGATCCAACCTTTTTGCCCCCCCCCCGCCACCAGGAATTAGATTATACCCCCATCGCATCCGGCATCTCCACAACTTTAATCGTACTCGTCCTTGACGCGCCTCTGGCTCTCCGAATCGATGAAGCTGCCCCGGCTGCGCGTGCTCCGCGTCGACTTCTTCCGCCCAAAGTACGACGTCTTGGATTTCTGCTGATGGTTGTCCTTCTTGCTCGCAGCACCACCCAGACAGAAGAGGATGGTGGCGAGGAAGTAGCAGCCCATGGCGGCCCAGGTGAAGGCGAAGGCTTTAATGCCCAGACTCGCGGTCGAGCCGTTGCGGCGGAAGGCGTTGCGGGCTTGGACGGTCCAGGCGCTGTGGGATGTCAGTATGCGTGATGTGTAGGGCGAGTTCGGGTAAGTAGCGTACGTCATGAGTGCAGCAGTGAGTGTCTGGAAGAACAACGCGAGTGTGCTCATCATGCCGGTAAGGTATGCGCCGAGCCGCGTGCACAGCGCCAGGAAGCCGAGGAAGAAGGCCATCACCGCGAAGAAGAGCGCGACGATGTAGAAGGCCCATGCGAAGCGACTCAGCCAGTAGAACTTCCGCGTGCCCACGAATGGGGCCGGCACGCCCTGGGAGGTGCCAAAGTTGCGCGCGGGATCGAATGTCTGCGCCGCGTGAATCGGCCCGCAGTTCTGATTGAGCCCATTGCCGACGCCGCAGATGGAGAAGTAGGTCCACCGCGCCGGGTTCTGGTAGTTCGGGCTGGTGGAGGAGATGCCGCCGGTGGCTGCCTGGAGGAAGAAGACCTGGTTGGTCGGGCTGCCGATGTGTGCGCCGGAGAGGATGACCAGGATCTCCATGACGATGCCGCCCGCGAGGAGGAGGAGGGCCGCGAGGCTGAGGATGGCGCGTGAGATCGCCATTGCGGGTGTTTCGAGGGACGTCGAGGAGCTGTCGTGTTGTGGTTAGTGTCTGTTTGCGATTGCGGGTGTCAGATGGTGCGCGTACGGCGTGCTGATCGTGTTATGCGCAGGCCCGTCGCAGGTAGTCCCCAGGTCGTGTAGGGATGGGATTGATGTAATCGTGGTCGACAGCAGGAAAGCAGGTCTTGAAGGACGGCCTGGGCTGGAGCTGTTCCCGCTTCTGACGTCTGCTTTCGTCCGCGAACCTTAATCGATCGGCAGTGACGTATCGGTCACATGCAATCTCCGAGCTTCCGCGGGCCTCGTCCTGCACCGCGTGGACGTGGACAGCGTGGTGGACGTCGAAGCAGTCATCCTCCTCTCCCTAGACCTACAAATCGCACGAGACTCTGCCAACGTCGATAGGTCGCATAACGACGAGAAGCGTTGTGGTAAACAGCCGGGGTGGGGTCCGACATTCCGCTGGCGCGGGTAGCAACGCACCCCAGTGTCGATCGACAGGGCTGCTTTCGTCCAAGACCGCGGCAATGGATCATTCTGAATACGTGCGCGGCTGTCTGCAAACATGTCCACCCTAGTATGGCCGCCCATCTCGCCCGCAGATCTCATCAAGGAGGAAGAGAACACCCTCGCCCGTGAACTAGAATGGCTGCTTTCGTCCCTCCAAGAGACCCTCCAATCGCTCAAGTCTGGCCTGGAGGAATGCGCCGCTCTACTCGCGCCCACGGAGCCCGGCTCAACCCTTGTGCTCTCCTCCCTGCGCTCGGAGAACCTCAAGGGCTTCGTCACGCGAGTGGGCGCGCGCGTAGTCAAGGGCGACATCCACCTCCGGCTGCCCTCACTCCTGATCCCGCGAGGCCGCAACAGCTACAAGCTGTCCATCTCCACCCTCCCAACAGCACCCACACTCGCGCTTGACCAGCTCACGACGACCCGCACGCTCATCAACGCATGCCTTGACGTCGTGGATGCTACCCGCTGGACTGGCGACGCGACAAACGCCAACTTCATCGCTGGCCAGCTGCGCCTCTTACATGACAACATCCAGGAAGCCAAAGCCGCGCTGAAAGGCTCGACGCCATCGCAGAAAACCTGGCATGACCACCCCGCTGAACCTCTAGCTTTCACGCCTGCCTTGCCAGCCAACCTGTCCTTCCACCTCTCCATTTCCGAGGCCGCCGTGCTACTCAACGTCCGCACGCTGGAACCTGCACACCCGGGCGCTGGCGCCACGACGCCGCTGGGGGTTGCCGCTGGGGCGGCTGCACCATCGTACAGCGGTTTCTCGCTGAGAGACCGACTGGCGGGTGCGCTGGGCGCGGGAGGCAAGCAGCCAGTGCATGATGAAGCGGATGACATCTTCACATACAACGGTCAAGAAGTCAGAGTGCGAGACAAGGTGAGGGTGGAGAGCCAGGATCCGAGCTTGATGGCTGCGATGGCCAAGCTGGGGGCGTTGGAGAGGAATGTGGCGCTCAGTCGGAGGGCGCTGGCTGTAGTCATGGGCGCGGAGGCAGACGAGGGCTAAGCCTGGAAGATACCAACATGCAGCGAGGCTACCGAGGCAGGTCACCGGTGGTATCGCACACGCATCCCAGAAGGGCGCGGACTGCGGCTCGAACACTGGATGCGGTCACTGGCTGCCGGACTTCGCCTGCGCCCAGCGATTGTCGTGGCCTTAAAAGGTCCAACGTCCCATCTTCAACTGGCCATCTACGACTCCGAGACTGTGCAATCGGCCATACATGCTTGATGCTTGGAGCCATTGGACAGGTTCGTAGCTTGGCACATGCGAGCACGTGATCGAGCGGCCATCTCCACGGAAAGTCTCGGCTACATCCCCAAACGCCTTAGCCGCCGGGAGATCTTCGACGGCGGCCCGCATGTGATAAGCGATAAGTCAAGATCGCGTTATCGGCGCATGTGGCGGAGATGCAGTTATCGAGTATTTTGTTGTTGACTCGGCAAGACTTGGTACGCAGGCGACGACTGATAAGTCGTGGCGGCTGTCCAATCTAACTTCTTCACGACGTACAGATCTTGCAAACATGGCACCCGCCTTACTCACAGCAGTCGACTCGACATCCCACATCCACCTCATCATCGGCTCGAACCCACTAGCAGGCGCACGATGTGGCAGATCTCTCGAGGTCGGCGCGACGCCCATTATCATTGCTCCAGAGAGTGCCACTCTGTACTACGGCCTTGCCAAGCGGATCGAAGAACACAACGTCCAGTGGCAGAAGCGTGACTTCAACGACAACGACCTGACCACACTTGGTCGAGAAGAGACGGATGGGATAGTGGACGCGGTCTTCGTGACGACCAGTGGCAGGAGTCCACTCGCGACACACATCTCGACGCTGTGCCGCAGACTGCGCATACCTGTCAACGTGGCGGATGCGCCGAACCTCTGCACCTTCACCATCCTGTCCACGCACAATTCGGGGCCCTTGCAGATTGGCGTGACGACATCTGGGAAGGGGTGTAAGCTCGCATCTCGCATCAAGCGGGAGATCGCATCGGCACTGCCGGCAGACTTGGGTGAAGCAGTGGAGAGGCTGGGCACGGTCAGGAGAAGGATATGGGAGCAGGACCACGCAGCAGAAGCCGCTGCTGGGCTAGAAGCCGACGATGACGAGGTTGGGCAGAGTGCGATGTTTAACAAGCTCGTGACTCCATCCGATCTGGAAGCGGCGAAGGCGAGGCGCATGAGGTGGTTGGCGCAGATCTGCGAGTACTGGCCAATGCGTCGGCTGGCAGCCATCACGGACGACGATGTAGACGCTATACTGTTGTCCTACAAATTCGACTCGGTCATGGCGCCGTCCGCAGAAAGCAAGCCCTTGCTGAGCCCTGCAGCCCTGGACGCGCGACGCAACCGCGGCCGCATCATCTTGGCTGGCTCCGGACCGGGTCACCCGGATCTCCTCACCACAGCAACACTCAAAGCGATTCGCGGCGCCGACCTCATCCTCGCCGACAAGCTCGTCCCTGCGCCCGTACTCGAACTCGTGCCACGACGCACACCAGTGCAGATTGCTAGGAAGTTCCCCGGTAACGCCGACGCAGCACAAGACGAATTGCATCGTCTTGGCCTCGAAGC